>JANHFX010022942.1:29123-63932 GCA_027560015.1 Chloroceryle amazona | reverse complement strand
AGCCCAGGGTGCCATTGGCTGCTGGGCTGTGAGCGCACGGTGCTGGCTCAGCTCCAGCTCCTCACCCCCAGCACCCCAAAGTCCTTCTCCACAGGGCTGCTCTCAATAAACATAAGTATCCCTTCTTGACAGAGCAACAAGCTGCAGATCTAATGAGGAGCCTTCCAGAAAACCTCTTCCTCTGAATTCTACAGGTCTTCCTGTGTCAACACAGTCCAACTTCCATAAAAGGACCTTGACCTGGACATCAGGCCTCCTATTAGAAATTTAGATCAATACTGTCCACACCTCTCTGGGCTAAGGGAGAAACAAGCTCTCTCACCCCACAGAAGTACTGGGGAGCACAGCAAAGAGATTCACAAAAGCCCATATGCAGGGCAAATCTGAACCTACCATTGCTGGCACTGAGCTGGCACTAACCAGTTCATCCAACTTGGCCTCTGCACTGCTCTCCTGTGTGCTTTCAGTGCTAGGGTAACACACCTTAGACACAGGAATGATTTTCTACCTTTTCACTGGCAATTTTGCACCACGCGGGTATATTTGTGACACACAGTGAACAGAAGACACAGTGCATGCAGACTGAGTAGAAGGAGCTACAAAGAATAAGAAATGGGGATGCAGATGAAAGGAAAAAAACACCTACTGAGATAGATGTGAAAGGTCAGGAGGTGGCCCAGCAGGATCACAGTCATCAGGCTCAGAAGAATAAAAATCCCAGCCGTGACCAAAATGGCAGATGCCTGAGTCTCAAGAGGAGCTGCAGGAAGAAACACAAACCAGCGGTCTGTGTGGTTCTTCAGAGCTGTGAAACAAAAAGAGATGGAGGTAGGTAGGTTGTCCAGGCATTAAAAATCTCTAGCTAAACTTTACAGCTGGAAATATTAACTCAAAAGTAGCTGCAGGCCCATTATGCACTGGAGGCCTACGACATCTTGTGTCTGCAAAGACTATAGGAAGAGCAGTTCGCTCTGTAAGGACAGATGAGCAGAGCAGAGAGACTCTTGCAGAAAAATAAAACTGAAGTAGTAAGGAATGGAGCTGATCCTCACTGGAGAGCCTGCAGAACCCAATCCTGTGTTCACGGGATGCTCAGCTGAAGCCCTGCCAGTACCTTCAAAGTGCTGGTCAGAGCGAAGCATCGTGGGGTCAATGAAGAACTCCACAGAGACATAGCAAGCGATGAGCAGCAGAAGCCCAAGGCCCAGAATGGCGGAGAGTACGCTGTTCAAAAAGAGCCTGCCAAGAAGGCAAAGAAGTTTGAGTGGCTTCAATAACATCACATGTACAATTCAAAACCCCAGCCTCTAATAAAGATGGAGATAC
This sequence comes from Chloroceryle amazona, assembly GCA_027560015.1. NCBI lineage: Eukaryota > Metazoa > Chordata > Aves > Coraciiformes > Cerylidae > Chloroceryle > Chloroceryle amazona. The sequence goes on along the minus strand of JANHFX010022942.1, from coordinate 62,606 downwards.
AGACTATCCAAAATTACAGTCAGGCACTCTTACACTTATTACAGATACTGGGGGATGTCCTTACTTCTGATTTGTTACCCTGAGGGACTAAACTGTGACCATTTAGAGCAAACGTGGTTACAAACCAGTCATGTATATCTAAGACAGACCAAGAGCTCCCCTCACAACACCTGAAGGCAGCGTAATGTGGAACCTGGCAGTAACTCTCTGCTTTCCAGGTGGTTTCAGCGCAGGGAAGTAAACTGGGAAGCAGGAATCAGTGATAACCTCCTTATTCTTCATTCTGAACCTGGCACATATTATTGGTGCCTAGAGGCTGCTGCCAACCGGCAAGTCTCGTAGGGAAAGCATGGGTCTGGATGCAGGTTGTTTCAGAGATGGGAACATCCTGGTTCTATTCCCACTCTAGCTCTCAGAAGCATTAAGGACAATCAGTTAATATCCCATAAGCTTTTGCTAACACCAGATAATAAGATTACGTTCTCTGTTTTAACTCATAGATGTTCAGCTACAAAACTCTTAAGCATTGGAGTTTTATCCACCATTATTGGAATGTCATCATCATGCTTGCATTTTCCACCTCGTTTTCTCAAGACCGATTTTATTCAGTCAGGATCTGAAAGAAAAGTGGTTCTGTGTGTCTGAGTGCAGCCTGGCGTGAGGTGCAGGAGAAGCTTGGGAAGAGAAGGGGCAGCATGACTGGTGCACTTTTGTGCTCCTTTCACAAAGGCAGGCTCTTACCAGTAATTCCTCTCTCCCACGCAGTTGTTGAGCCATTTGCAGTGGTGATCAAAGCCGCACACACACTTGTTGCAAGTTCCACAGTGCTTTGACTTGGCACTCCTGCCAGAGAAAGAGTGGCATTACCATGACAGCACCAGCTCACTGCCACCACTTGCCAGTGACACAAATCCAGGAGGATACAGCAGTAGAGATCCCAGTAAGTGAGAAAACCTTCTACAACAGGATCACTTCAACACCCAAACACATCAGCCATATCGGCCATCACAGAATCAAAGAATCACAGACTGGTTTGGGTTGGAAAGGACATTTCAAGGCCATATAGTCCAACTCCACTGCAGGGAGCAAGGACATCTGCAATTAGAGCTCAGAGCCCCAGCCAACCTCACCTGCAATGGTGCCAGGGATGGGGCAGCCACCACCTCTCTGGGCAACCCGGGCCAGGCTCTCACCACCCTCCCTGGAAAACATTTCTGCCTTCTCTCCAGTCTAAATCTCCCTCTGTTAGCTTGAACCCATCACCCCTTGTCCTGTCCCAACAGGCCCTGCTCCAAAGTCTGTCCCCATCTTTCTGACAGGCCCCTTGAAGTCCTGAAAGGCCACCAGAAGGTCTCCCCTGAGCCTTCTCTTGTGCAGGCTGAACACTTCCAACTCTCTCAGCCAATTCTCTGTTAAATAGTCATCTAATGAAACAGTATCAGGATGACATGAAAAATAAGCCATTCAGCAGCATTTCAGGTGCTGCGGGTGCACCTTGGGCTTTCTGCCTCCTCTTCGCCTTCCCCATTCACACCCTACCTCCTCTGTGACCCAAGCTGGGTTGGCAGCTCTGCTGTCTTCAAAACAGGTGCCAGAAGTGAAGCAGAGCAGCAGCTGGTGGCAGAGCAGTGGGACTTCTTGTGCCAGCTAGAGATGGTGGGGGAGGAAGGTGCCTTTGTGCTTGGCTGGGACGAGGTGCTGACAGAGGAAGAGCTGTCTGTGACTCTCAAGGTAAGCCCTGCACGTGGTGGAATAGCTCCACAAAGCAGCACAGAGACCAAGCACGCTGCAGCTGTGTGAACCAGGGTGCAGAATGGGTCAGCAAAGCGGGACCAGCCTGAAGAGCGTTTTGGTACTAACACTCCTATGTGGAAAGTGGTAGAGGGCTTGTGGCACTGTCACCATCACCTTCCTCTCTTGAACAAGCCACCCAATGTGTACCTATGAACTGCTCTTGAATGGCTCTGGGGCTGCTACTGCTCTAGAGCAGTGCTGCATGTCTGTAGGCAGAAGCTGAGGTGTCCTTTAAGGCTATTCCTAACACTCATTTGCTCTCTAAATGTTGTTCTAACCCCCAGGTTACTTAGGATGTGGTGCCCACGTCCATTTTACTCTCTCCCATTCACCAATAATTCACCTGCTCCACACGGCTCCAAACCCACACTTCTGTGGAGAACGCCTGATGTACCCATAGTGCCAGTGACTTCTCTCTCTGCCTGGGTCATTACAGGTGCTGTCCATGTCAGAAGAAGAATTCAAGGAGTATAAGGAACAGGATGGCTGGGAAGATGACAGTCAGGAAGAGGAAAACTCCACCCTTTCCAATGAGGCTCTCTCCAGACTGAAAACCCCTTGCAAGAAGCTCCTCCATGACAGTGTGTTGCTGACACTGGAGTCCTACAGGTCAGACTTGAAAGCAGAGCAGGACTTGCTAAGTAACAAGGAAGCTTTTAAGAAGCTGAGCCCAAGGGAGCAGCAAGCTTTGCATGTGCGCTACGGACAGAAAAGGATCTTGCACCAGCTGCTGGAGCTGGTACGTTAGAAACCTGTCTGCTCCTGGATGTGAGCTGCCTGGAACTGTGCTCAGGGAGGAACACCCTTGACCACCTCTTCTACAGCAGGGAGGGCAAGATTGAGGATGGGCCTACATGTCCCTCAGGGCACATGGCTTTTTAGCTGCCTCTGCATAAATAACTATCTGCAGTAGTGCAGAAGTCATGTGGGGTGGCTGTATCTTACAGTGAGAGCTCTGCAGCACAACTGCCACCTTCTAGAGGACTTCACAAACCCCAGACCTCTTAATGGCTGTTTTCAAGAGGCAGACACGGACTGTCAGCACAGCAGGTGGGCTCCTCATATAGCAGCAGAAATTAGTCATGAAGAGGGCAGAAATGCAGCTAGTAGCTCTTGCCCTACAGAACCCTTACAGAGCAAACACCTGGAAGATGGAAATTCTCACACCACTAAACTCTTCACCTCCGCTTCAAGCATTTTAAGGAGTACAAGCCCATGCAGCTGATTTTCATGTAAGCTCAGTATAGCAAGATACTTCCTTTTACCTCTATAGAAGGCATTTCTCTTTGGGCTTGCAACCAGAGCAGTCACAGTCCTGCAGCCACTGCAGGCTTAGCCTTGGACACACCTTCTCCAGTTGACCCCATTCTTCCTCAAACTCAAGCACTGCCCTGATCACATTTAGCTACAATAATATTCTTCCCTCCACTGTTTTTGATGGAAAATACTGGAGGTTTGCAGGCCAAGCTCTATTTAATAAAGATGCCATTTCTTACCCATCAACACTGCTTCAACAGGGTGCCTGGTGGAAGGATCATTGCTGCTTCTGCAGCTAAAACAGTCCTGACCAGCATGACCCAGACTCCACCTACAGCCCCACCTGCACTGCTGGGAGCCAGGGTGGCTTAACAATACCCGGGGGAGGTTTTTTTAACCCCTTTTACAGTGGTGAGTGTCCAGTCTGACCCTATAGCAAATTAACATTTCCAAATAGTGTTACTGGGATCTTGGCCAAGTCCTGTCCACCTTCTGTCCCCTCTCACCTCCAGTTTAACAGTTCTTAAAGCCTAAAGGGAACCAGCAGCATTAGTGCAGAACCAGAGAGCTCTAATTCAATAAGTGATGCGTATGGTTTGTTAAGAGTTAAAAGGCAGGAAAAAAATCCCATAGTGTCTGGGCTAGATAAAAACAACCTGGCTGCTGCCAATTCTCTGTATCCTAACCCAATACAGGAGGAAGGGTAAGCTGAAAATGCAACACCAGAACCAAAAACCTGCAAGGCTCTATTTCCTCCTGTCTGCTAAAGGATTTGGTGGTGTTAGCACTGCTGAAGCCACCTACCCTTATTACAGCTATTACCCTTTATATCAGCAACCACGCGCGAGTTCCTGTGAAGGGAAAATTGTAGCGGGGTGCAAGGCACCGGGAATGAAGCCGATGTGGTGCCAGTGCTGTGTCCCTCCACTGCAAGCAGTCACCTTCCTAGCACAGCTCTGTCAGAGACAAACTCCGCTCAGGAACTTGTAACTGAGGCACTTCTGTCTCTGCAAAACTGTCCTGTCCTTCACTTCCAGGCAAGGCCTTATCTACTCACAACTCTCCTTTCTCTATGGCCTCAAGCCAGTTGCTTTCCATAGGCAGTGCCCACATCACCCTGGAAAACAGCAGTTTTGGGATGGGTGGAAGGGACTCAGGACATCCCCATGCCAGGCAGGCTGGAGCTGAGAGAAGAAGCACAGCGGCACGTGCTGCATGTCATGACTTTAATGTGTAACTACAGTATGCATACATACAAGAAGTGGGAGAACTAAAGCCCAAGAACTAGAAAGGCTACAAAATACAACACATGGACCAATACTTTACAAAACATTCAAAATCCTTACAAAATGGGCTGTATTGGTCCTTTGGGTTTTTTCTTTTTTTAGCTTTTTTTTGGGGGGGGTGTCTTTCTTTTCTTTTTTTTTTCCTTTTTTTTTTTTTAACAAACTTATACTGTGTGGTCACTGGGTGGGGTAGGGGGGTGTGGGAAAAGGTTTAGATCTAACCCCTCCACACCTTCCAAAATTTACAAGTGTCAAAAAAAATTAAAAAAAATAAAAAAGCTATAGGCCTGGTCTCTGGTTTCTTCCCTAAAAACAGGTGACCCTCTCCCCAAGGGCCTGAGGTGTGTCTTCTCCAACAGAAAGGAGACATTCTCTGACTGCTGCTCCACTTGCTGTCTGTCAGCATTTGATTGGGGGTGGGGAAAGCATCACTGAACTGTAACCCCTTCCTCACCCCTCCTGTACTCTGTGGTATTCCCATATTCCACACACATCCACCTTTTATAACAAAACAACTGAAGTGATTTTAAGGTCCCCCATCCACATAAAGAAAAATAAGTTACATAATATTATAACTGGCTTTTCAAGATTCTTTGGGAGTCTGGGAATGTCAGGACAAGGAGGTTTGCCCCAGACAAGTGCTTGGCATCAGCAGCTGCCCCTTTATTACAAGCTGGACAGGCACCAGTTACCCACCTGCCTTTTACACAATTTGCACAAACCCAAAAGTCCAGACAAACGTTTCTGTTCCTTGTATTTACACTAGTTCAAAATGATATTCACAGCATCTTCTGAATTTTGGCCAAAAGTCAAAAAAAAAATTTGTTTCAAACTTTGGAACGTGCCCACATAAGACTTTCACCCAGGGTCTGTTGCATCTACCCAATCAAGGAGGCTGGGAAGGGTAGGAGGAGCCTTACAGAGTCTTCTGTCAGTTGATGGGACGGGGACCTCCAGGCTGGCACGCTTACAATAACAAGACACGGCTCATCTAACTGGCACCAGTCCCTTCCATCACTTGCTGGGCCTGCTTCTGCCCCATGCAGCACTGTGCAACTGACTGGAACAACCTGAGCACAGAAGCAAAGCAGCGTTAGGGACATTTGTTCCACTATGAAACATTAACAGCTCTCAGCGTAACTCAGCCCCTGCTACAGGGACTTTTGCAGTGAAGTTATACTCACTTCTCAATTTCCGGAGCGCAGTGAACAAACTCGTGGTTCCAGAACTTAAACGCTGGATTTTTTATCAGCTCAATGAAAGTAATAAGGAGACCCCAGGGATGAGGCCTATTTACAATCAGTCGTTCCAAGAGAACCCTGAAATCCAAAAGTAAAAAAAGTTGGAGCTCCAAGACCCAAAACCCACAAGGCAATAAAATGCTGGCAAGTTAAATCCTTCCCCCTCACCTCGTGATCTGCTCCTGGATGGCCTCGGTGTTGGCCTCTGCGAACAGGTAGAGCATGGTGCAGCTGAAGTAGTGGGTGTGACTGTTGGGGTAGCGCAGCTGATTGGCAATCGCATTCAAGAAAAGGTACCGGCCTGCGGAGGGGAAGCAGGGCAGACATGGGGATTCCCTTTCACACACACAAAAATGAATCAAAACCCACCTAGTATTGATTAAAGTTGGCGAGCCTGTTGATAGGGCAGTAAGAATTCAATTTCCCTTCAAACTTGTTTCTCATTCCCTTGAATGCCTTCACCATTTGGTTTTAATATTGTACCTGTATTCAAAGTCTACTACTCACTGAATTCACCAACAGCTCCAGAGCATCATGGAATGGTTTGGGTTGGAAGGGACCTTTAAAGGCCACCTAGTCCAAATCCCCTGCAGTGAGCAGGGACATCTGCAACTAGAGCAGGGTGCTCAGGCTGAAAACCCCCAACTCTCTCAGCCTGGCCTCCCAGCAGAGGGGTTCCAGCCCTCCCAGCATTGCTGGGGCTCCTCTGGCCCTGCTCCAACAGGTCCCTGTCTCTGCTGTGCTGAGGACTCCAGAGCTGGACCCAGCACTGCAGGGGGCTCTCCCCTGAGCCCTGGGAGCAGAGGGACAGGATCCCCGCTCCCCTGATGCCCACGCTGCTGGGGGTGCAGCCCAGGGTGCCATTGGCTGCTGGGCTGTGAGCACACAGTGCTGGCTCAGCTCCAGCTCCTCACCCCCAGCACCCCCAATTCCTTCTCCTCAGGGCTGCTCTCGAGCCCTCTACCCCCAGCCTGTGCTGATACCAGGGCTTGCCCTGACCCCAGGGCAGGACCTTGCACCTGGCTTTCTTGAATTGATGAGGCCCACTTCCTGAGGTCCCTCTGGACAGATCCCATCCCTCATGTGTCAGCTGCACCACTTATCTTCATGAAATCTGTGAACTTGCTGAGGGTACCTCAATCCCACTGTCTGTGTCACTGATGAAAATACTGACCAGCACCAGTCCCTGTAAGGACCCTGAAGGTAGACACCACTTGTCACCAAGCCACTGACAACTACCCCCTGGATGCAACCATCCAATGCATGAAATGATCTTCAGTATTTTCACAGCTCAAACGGCCAATCTGCTGTTCAGCCTGGTATTGCGTGAACCAGAATTGTCTCCAGCTCACCTTCAGTGTCGAGGTCTACTGCCAAGTTCTGGAAGATGTCCATGTGAGCTGAGTGGGTGATGGTGCTCATGGAGGGCGTGCTGCCTTTGTTGTGAATGTGTGCGATAGCTTGAGTACCTACGTAGAGCACCAGTGCATTGATCAGCTGGATGTTGTAGCGGTTGCCAGGTTCATTCGATACCTAATAGCAAAGATACAGAGTGTTAACATTCACTATATTCCTTCACTAGATGAAGGGGCTGCAGCAGCAGCAATGCATCATCTTTATTGTATAGATTCTACGTGTCATTGGCTAACAATACTCCACTCAGCTTTAGCTACTTGGCCTTTTTTTACCCCCTAAAGGCTTATTGCAGATCCATAGATTTCTACAAGGATGAACCCATCTGGAATCAAAATTTAAGCAGATTCTAAGAACCTGCAATCAAGTTCGATAAAACCCATCCAATCTCAGACAATGCCCTAGGTAATCAGGGTGGAAGTCATGTGATGGAAGCCCCAAGACTCATCACCAGTGGCTGAGGATAATAAAAAAAGCAAGTTTGATGCAATCAGCTCCAACTACATTCTTCACAAAAGATTTGCAAGGCTGTGACTAGAGCTATGCAAGCAGAAGAGTCCACGTTTTAGATAACCTCACATTTTCACTACAAGCACTTGGCAGGTCATGTAAATAAATCAAGTAAGACAGTTATCTACATCAGATCATTTTAGGGTTGTTAAAGTCAACATTCCTCCTTCCTTTAATTCCACTGGCTGAAACTACTTAACATGCACTTAAACATCCCTCTAGGGAGTGGTAGAAGAATTATTCAGAGAAATGTGCATTTTCCCAGGCTTTTCTACTGCCTGCAACACCTGTTTGCTGCACCCCAACAAAATTCCTGCAGGAAAGAAGGGTTACTCAGCCCGTGAGAGATCCTTTGTCCCACAGTATTTAAATTCAGCGTCCTCAGAAACTAACACTCACTTGGAGGTTGCTGCGCAAGTCCGACAAAAAAGTGACTGGAGAACGGGTTTTGAGATAGGAATCCAAGTCTTTCTTGAACTGAGGTGGCATCACTCCCGTGAAGTTTGTGAGTATCCGTGGAGCAATATTAATCTCACTTAACATGTCCACCTGTCGAGAAAACCCAGTCAGCTAAACCAGTCAGTCTCTCAAGAACAGACTGCAAAATGAGATCTGTATGTGATATTACATCAACTACTGCCGTTCATAGAGTTTTTTTCCTACAGGAAACACCAGACTTTTGCAGATTTCAGAAGAAACTTGGGCCTCTAATGAGCAAACTTAGTATTACTGTCTCAAAGAGCAAAGCCTACACAGTAAAAATTCAAGGGTGAAGGCCATAAGGAAATTCAGTCATCCCCTTTGAAGTCTCCTTATCTAATCTCAAGATAGTTTGGCAGTTAAAGTACAAACATCCACCCAAGTCCAGAACAACCTTCTTCAGTCTCCAAAAGTGCTGATGGAATGAGTATCCCAGCAACCTGCACAGCTCAGGTGAGGGACACTGACAGGACAAGGCTATAGCAGTGTGAGAAAGTTTGCTTCCAATTGTTCCGCGATTAGGCAATTGGTGTGTGCCAAAAGATCTATTGGGTAACGCTAACACTTCTCAAAGTCTCTCCCCATTATGCAGGAGGCTTGCCTCAGAACCATGGTTTGTATTGTTATTTTGAAGATAAGATGGCACCCATGTTTCTCATCCAGAAGTAGTTACAATTGCATAGTGCTCAGACACCAGCTCTTCTACAGTTAGTTAACAGAATCCAGTCACTGCACATCCTGAGGAGCAATTGGCATGAGCTGAACAAAACTGAGATGAGAACTGTTTTCAAACAGCAAATCCAACAAGAGTCGTTCAAAGAGTTAATCCACCCCAAGACTGCTTAAGTTAGTCAATGACAAACGAGACAGTACAATGATAAAGATGCCCCTGCTCCGACACTGCGTGCCCGTCAGATCTAGGGATGCAAATCATGTCACTCTCCATTTGGAAAAAAGCCCACTGGTTTTCCTTGCACGAGCTGGGCTTGACACACACACGTCTCAACTGCCTGTCCTGAGGCTCAACCTGCACAGACCTTGCAAGGAAGAGAAGTATTTATGGATGCCAATAAAGACATATTGACTACAAGCAAGCTTTGTGCTTCCAAACTGCCTACAGGACGAGGACCGTATCCCACTCTGTATTGAAACTACTGAACATTAGGAACGTAACTGAAATCTACCTCTCTAATAGATATTCTGCCAGGTGTTATGTTGCTTAAGTTTAAAATTACCTGTTAACTTCTCAATGCTTTAGGTTAATCCAAGTATCAGTTAAACTGTTCCCCAAATTCCAGTCTCTGCCAGAAAAACTGGATAAAGAGAATCTGGAACATTAAAGCTCCCCATTATCCAACTCATGAAAGCGAGTCCTACCTTGAGATTGGGGGTGAAAGGGTCTGGAAGCCTCATGTTCCGTGGGAAGGCACTCAGGATCAGATTCCTTAGCTGAATACAATTGGGTGGGATCACATCACAGAACCCATAGTGGTAGTCGCAAAGAAATTCTGGGAAATCGTGCAGCAAGACCAGCAACACACGCAGAGTGCCCTGTGAAAACAAAATGGAATAGAAGAGGTGTGTGTAGCTGTTGAAACTGCCCAAGTGCTTGCAGAGTCATCCTTTAACGTCTGTCTGTTCATAACCACATGACATAGATCTGAAAAGGTTGCCTGGTTTTGTCCCACACCAGATTTAAGATATAAAAGAACAGTAAGTCATATTGTGCTACCAGAACATCTCTACTTTGGTTGAAAGTATCATCTATTAGCTGACTTTTTTTTTTTACCTTGTAAAGAATTTGCATAGGTTTGGTGAGTTCCACATTTCTGAGGAAAGGAGCCAAGTACTTGAAAAGATCGATCAACAGCTGGGCGTACATAGGCCACCCCTGCCGAGAAAAAAGAGCAGGTGGAAAATGTGCAATGAAGAGCAGCTATCTTAAGTACAAAACTTTGGTTGATTTTCTTATAAACCTGGACCAAAGCCATGTCCTGCTGCTTGCTCTAGCACAACTACTCATTTCAAGGGCTTTTAGTTGCACATCACATGCTACAGGTGTTTCCAGAACACTCCACATGCCACACTTAATTGACAGTATTTGTTCTAACCTATAGCTCTTCCAGACTTGGAAATATACTGAATTCAATTCACCCATTATCACTTAGTTTGACACAAAGACACTCCTCCATGCAGTTACTGGGAATATGGAAGACAACAAAAACAGAACAGCCATGCTACTAGTGCACGTGGAGAGATGTGAAACAGCACCACACCAGATAAGCACCCATGTGAGCTGTTTTGATTTTATTTATTTTTAATTCAGAAGAGATAAACTGCAGCCACACCTTCTGCTGTGGTGTATGTGCCAGCATTCTTGCAATAAATATCCGATGGGAGATCAGTTCCAGCCAGGCATAAACAAAACCTGGAGCTTTTGTAGGCCTCAGGATGTGAAATGTGTTACTGAAAGAAAAGTTAGAGCAGGTTAGAGGTGCACAGCAATAAGATGGCTTTTCATAACATCGAGGGAAAACATACACAGCCCTAAAAGCGAGGCATTTTAGCATCTTGGGTTTACCAGACATCTTCCTTAAAACGAGCAAGTGGACAGTCTTTAGGAGAACCAGCCGTTCTGAATGTGATTAAGCCACCACAAAGGAACAGTCAGTCTTCAGATGAAGAATCTTGCTACTGCCAGGAAAGGGTGAGCGCTGTGGCCAGTTTCAAGTACATACCAAAAAGCTGTGAGTGTCTGGAAGTTGATGGTCTCCAACACGTGCTCGGGAGCATTTAATTCCAACAGCAACATGATGAAAATGCGATGGTAAGGAAGCTGCTGAAACTCACTCTGCCGAACGTCATGGTCTTGCAGAAGAACTCCCACCACAATACCGAGAACCTAAAGAGATGAAAATGTTTCGGTGGTGATGCCAAAAATTACTTTGCAAGTCAGCCTATGGGTAGTATTTTAACCATCAGTAAAAACACACCAATCAGTAGATTCTAACAAAAAACAAGTAGTTAGTGGAAGCATTACATAAATGAATATTATAATCTGTGACAGGAACTCCCAACTCCCATTATAGTTCACTCTCCCTGTCCCACAGATGACAGTCACAACTGACTGGACTGACTTGGAAGGTTGTAACCAACCAAGACAATCCAGCCATGAACAAGTACTGTAAGAGCACAGGCAAGGCCCTCACAAAATCAAGGCAGACACACAGGAATCACCAACCTCAAGCCACACTTACACCTCGAAACAATAGCAACTGACTTCATTTTGAGGCACAAAGGTGAGCTTTGGGTTTGTTATATTGATATCTTTGTGAACAAGAAAACTACTCAGCAGTTCATCATTTCAATGACCAATCCATGGAAGTCCTCCAGAAGCAGATACTCCAGCAGCTGCCTGCTCTAGAGGCAGGATTTCAAACTGATGACCAAAGCTACACCCGATTACAGTTTGATTACAATGAGTACAAAAAGCATTCCCAACCTTGTTGAGAAGGTTGATCTTTGTAACCGTGTTGGTTGCCTCCCCAGAGTGCTTCACTAGCAGTGCAATGAGTCGCACAAAGGCATCCAGATTGTGGTAGCACTTGGCTCGAATCATAGTGGGGTTGGCAGCAGGATTATGCTGTTGCTCAGCCTGAGCTCGGTAGCTGATTTCAACACACATTTCGGTGCAAAGACGGAAAAAGCGAGTGATCAGGTCATCCGTTTTCAGAATTCCTTGCTGGTGCATCTGTTTGGGAAAGGAAAAACCCTCAGGACTGTCACCACTAAAAGTTTTTTACAGCTTATTTCAAACACCACACACTTTACAAAGCGCCCACCTTGCCCAGCACAATTAATTTTTACCACACTCTCAAGGGGGATGGGTAGCAAGCGATGTCTGCTGCCTTTCCCCCCAAGATTTTCAAGGTAATTTGAGGGGGGCAACACATTTTTAGCAAAGTCATTTGCTCCCAGCTAGAGTCTTTGTGATCACAATTCATTTTAAGCTTCAACACAGCTGAAGAGTTTGTTTCAGCACTGCCACCAGTGGCAGGGAGGACAGCAAGAGGTGGCAGCAGCTCAGCCTGTCAGGCCTATTAAGCCCACACAGGGTGTGCAAGCTCTGGGAAGTGCAGAGCTCAGGAGCCTTCGCTACTCTGTGGCAACAGTCTGTAGAAGCAAACTGCATTAGCAGAATGAGTTTTCTTGACAGCAATGCTACACACAGAGACAGTCTGGTGGAGATTTTTTTGCTTGTTTTGCATTGGGGGTTGTTTTTAATATCATACATATAAAAAGAGACTTTGTTACCTGCAGATTAAAGTCATTAAAAATGAAGCAAATTACACTGCAGGGGTTTTGTATAAAGCAACTTCTAAACTTGTACTACACAGACATGAAGCTACATAAGCACAGTCACTAACTCTTGGAGAACTTTTAGTATTACTAGAGAAACCTTTTTTATTTAAAAAAATCATGTATCTGCCTTCAAAGTTCTCTGCCCCTTCTTATCCTCAAGACTAGTAGAAGAGAAGCATTTTCATTTAAGCAACCAAAATTATCATCATTTGAGTAATAAAACCTTACATAGTTATTGCAAAATACTCATTGGAAAGCCATAGCTAAAGCCTGTAAGGAAAAAAATTATATAACACTGCACTTGGATATATTTCAATTGCTGTTTCAAATCTGATCAAATATGTACAACTGCAAGTAAACAAGTGTGAGAAGAGTGAAGCAGGACAAAAGCACATTATTACAAGTGAAGGATGCTTTTTATACCTTAAGGAGTGAGGTCACTCAGGTAATTTATTTTTTTTAGATGGGTTTAAACACAAGACCCATTGAAAACATGCTGTGCAGAGTCAGACCAACAGAAATCTGGCTAGAAGCCAGGACACTAAAGTTGTATTAAAAAAACACTGCATCTGTCAAGATCTTGATGCATACTTCATAGCTTGAACTACTTTTCATTAGTAGCTGCAAAATTTGTAGCATTTTGGTGGTATTAACATGGAAATGTAAAGAGAGCACAAAGCAAATAGACTAAATCAGGAGCTTCCTTGCAGTTGCAGTCAAGGAGGTGCCAGCAATACAGTTTTCGGAAGAGGATTGCAGATATATGGGGAGTTTGTTATCACCCATGCTGGGCTACTGAGGGCATCTCCCCTCCCATTCACATCTGGAGGGCAGATGTGCACTGTTCATCACACCTATTAAGGTGCCCTGGAGTGAAAAGATGGAGGATGTTTAAATTTAGGCACCACTTTAGCTGAAGAATTTTCAAGTTGTAAGCCATTCTAATGATTCCAGTTACAAAAAGGATTTCCTCATTCACAGTCTGAAATAATTCTCCTACATCTTCTATATCATAAGTTTCCCTCTGCAGGCTGTTGAGAGCTTTTACCATTACCCACAGAGTGACACTTGTCAAGCTCTGTTACAGAGCCTGTCAGAGCCATCCCCAACAGCAATCTCAGATGAAGTTCTTTTCCCACCAGACATCCCGAAATTCATGGTGTGAAATGATAGCTTGATGCTGAAGGATCTGAATAACATGATTTGGTGAAGGGTAGGGGCTTCTACAGAGTTTTACCATCAAAAACCGACAACATTTTGATATGTCAACTGCCAAAGAACTGAAAGTTTCAAAAGGATGCCTAACATGGTTTATAAAACTGCTTTAAAATGGAGGGCATCACACCCTACTTATGTTGAATAAAAAGCACCTTTCTTTCCAAAAGCTCTACCTGTCCAACAAACGCAGAGAACGCTTTGGTACTGTCGCGGCCTGCTGCAGCCGAATGGTAGAGGTTCACCCACTCCCTCAGCAGGTATTCTGCTTTCTCCCTCAGACCTGGTGGATCATCATACTCAGAGGCTTGGGAAATTCCTGAATGCATCATGAAATTGGGACCTCCGTGAGCACGGTCAATCATTGCTTCATAGTTTGATCGGACCACTTCCATCAGCTGGGGTAATCTAATGCAAGAGCAGAGCGAGAGCTGAGTTAGAATTTCTCCCTCTCCTAGAAGGTGGGAACTGGAAGTTCAGTCCAATATAGCTGAAAGAAAGCAAATTGTTTCTTCTAGTATAACTTTGTATCTTCCAGTCCTCACTGGAACAGCAGATATAAGTCAGGAAAGCAGATATATTTACAATGAAAGAAGGAACACTGAAGTCACACAGGCTCTGAAGTTCCACTCCCCTTGCTACAGTACCACAAGTGCCACAAAGAGCTTCACTTCTGCAGCCTTCAGAAGCCCTAAAATACCCTGACATGGACTTTTGTTTCAGGTCCTCCTACTAGCATGGTGTTGGTAGCAGCAGCCAGCTGCTGGTTGCTCTGATGGCATCTTGAGCTCTCATAGATCCATTCCATGTGTTTCTCAAACCCAGCAGCAATTGCTTCCACCTTTGTAAGTAAGAGGAAGCCTGTGAACCCCCCCACCCAGGTATTTCCAGCTGCTGTGGCAACATTTGCTGCCCCAGTACCTGCTGGTGGATACACAAGCCATGTGAGATTGGTGGATGATTGCTTCATAGACTCTCAAGGAAACTGCCTAAAGAAACAGAGAAGATCGTCTAACTTGATTAATTGCTTGCATTTAACAAGTTAATACATTAACACCTAGATATTTAAGATTTAAACAGGTAAGAATTTTGCCTAAATTTGCAATAAAGCAGGAATTCAAGCAAGTTTCTCACAGTACCATGGTATTTTGAGGGACAGTGCATATAAAAACATTCTTGCTCAATCATTCAGTTTGACATGATGCTGAAGCTGCCTCTATTTTAACTCAAAATCTGCACAATTAAAGTGACAGCTTAAACTAACATAGGACGGTAGCCCTGGAGAATTACAGTTAAAGCTGTATGATTGAATGATATGAGACTCTGCCTATGTAACATTCAAATCATTTATGAGCACAAGAGAAGGAATAGATTGGGAAGTATTTCTCTCACCCTTCAGGGGCGTTTCCTCTGGAATGAGCATTAATCCTCATGAGCGTTTCAATTGTGTGGAACAGATCTGCCTCCGTGACATGGGCGACACTTCTCTCATCCACCAGCAGGATCTTTACCAGCTGCATGGCAAAGGCCACAGCCATATAGTTCAAGCCGTTCTCCATCGACTGTCAATGTAAAAAAGGCAATTCAAGTTCAACAACAAGTCTTACAGTGGACTAACTGCAACAGTTCTCCTAAAGAGCAGGTTCCCTCTACCTGGGCCAAGTGAAGGTCATACTGCTGCATGTTAACGAGGTGATTGCGGATCAGCAGCTCCACAGCTTCCACGTTGTACTTGTACTCATCCCTGCATTCAATCAGGCACCTGAAGAATTGAAGTGCTCTTAAAAGGTGTACTTAAACAACTGGAAGCAAAGCAACTCGCATCTCATACCTCACAAGCTGCCATTCACTGGCATTCCTTACTCATCTCCCAAAGGAACCTCTTCTAGAGCAGTAATGGTTAGGGGGTTCAGTCACCAGCCTCAAGCACTTGTTGCCCTGCACGACCGATCACAACAGCCCTTCAAGAGCTTCCATTGAGCATAGGAAGCCTGTTCTGAGGGCAAAGTGGCACATCTACTTAGCTGAAGCACTGTTACTTCTGCTGCAGGTGTGCACCATGTCACAGTGTCTGACAGCATATAGACATACTCTATAAAATGAGGGGGGGAAAAAAAGCCCAGAGCATCTCTAATGCTAAATTCCATTAAAGATTCCCATCATGTTCTAGGGTGAAGCAGCTTTATCACAAGATCTAGTTACTTTGGACCCAAAAAGCTATTGAAGTTTTCTCTGTCCAAAGTGCAGAAAGCAAAATATGGACAGGTAAATGATTTGGAATAACATAGTAACTCCCAAAAGATGATGAAAGCTACATCAGTGTTCCCGCTGGCTCATAACTGACCTAGTAATCTGTTTGTTACACCACGGAGATCCGTATGCACGTCCATCCTGCAGAGCCTTCAGCACAAGCAGGTGACACTCACGATAGCGAAGCAGGAGGTCAGCATCTGCCCCGCTGGTGGCATCCAGCAAGCCCTCTACAGCCTAGAACAGATGCAACCTGTTAGCAGAGGAAAAAACAAGTCCGCTTCCAAATCTTCTGCAAGAGTTATCACCAACAGACACGAGAAAACAGATGTAGTCATTGTGCTGACCCCTCGATAACACTATTCAGTCAAGAACAAAGAGTCACACTCCAGCTTTCACCGAATCACAGAAAGGCTTGGGTTGGAAGGGACCTTGAAAGGGCATCTAGTCCAACCCCATCCCACGTACTCCAATTTCCCCCCACCGCCCATTACCAGCACACAAGTTTTCTTTAAATTAACCTGGTATTGGAGATTAGTGATCTCTGCCCAGCATGAGGAGATTCTAACAGAGTGCAAAACCTGGCCAGATCCAGGAGACTGGAAGGACTGACAGCTCTGCTATGGGTGCTGGGAGAGATGTTTCTGGATTATATTTGCAGTGGTTTCAGACGGGAGAAAGCCCATTGGTTTTGATTTTTGTACCATTCTAATATTTTACGTTCAGGAATTTAACTAGATGTCAAATGTTATTAAATTTGCATACCATGCTAAGAACAGAGAAGAAAGGGGGTGTGGGGAACTGGGGAAAACAAGGAATGAAAAATGGAGAACACTATGAAGAAGGTCAGTAACTTTTGTTTTGCCACTGTTCTTAGATCCTCCTCCTGACAGCTCAACATCTTTCTGTTAAAACAGGTTTTTCCCCTTGTCTGTCACAATGCTCTACACCACCACACAGGCACTGCCGCCAGCTCAGCTTGCAGAGCTCGCTGCGACACACCCCGCCTGGGATAGGCGCTGCTTCTGATTGGGATGGAGCTAATTTTCTTCCCAGCAGCCTATGCAGTCCTGTGCTTTGGAGCTGTGCTCGAACAGCGCACCAGTGTTTTGCCAGTTGCTGATCAGCACCA
This sequence comes from Chloroceryle amazona, assembly GCA_027560015.1. Taxonomy (NCBI): domain Eukaryota; kingdom Metazoa; phylum Chordata; class Aves; order Coraciiformes; family Cerylidae; genus Chloroceryle; species Chloroceryle amazona. The sequence continues at coordinate 45,666 of JANHFX010022942.1, read as the reverse complement.
AGGCTTTCTCTTTCCCACTCTGCCTTCCCTACCAACGGGGAGGGTGGGAAGCAACACAGCCAGGACAGATGACCCAAACTAAACAAAGGGGCACTCCAGTCCATATGACATCATGCTCAGCAATAACAGCTCAGGAAAGGAGGATGAAATGGACCATTCATGGTTATGATGTTTGCCTTCCTGAGCAACTGTTACATGTGCTGAAGCCCCACTTTCTGAGAAGTGGTTTGACACCTGCCTGCTGATGGGAAGTCTGGATTTTTATTTGTTTCAGTGGTTTGTTTGGGTTGTTTTGTTGTTGTTGTTTTTGGGTTTTTTTTGTGTGCACACAGCTTTTGCTTTCCCTCTTAAACTGTCACAACCTGAATGAACAAGTCCTCTTGCCTTCCCTCTGTTTCCCCCGTCCTGCACTAGAGCAGAATGAGCAAGCAGCTGACTGGATGCTTGGCCACTGGCCAGGGTCTGCCTGCCAAGCACACTCATTTGTCAGCTACCACAAAACACAATCTCCAAGCATGCCACTGTAAATCCAGTACTATGCTCAATGCTATCCACCTCCAAGAGCACATCAGATGTCATCTTAACCTCCAAATCATCCTGAAATCAAAGACCATTCTGGAGTGCAACAGCTCTCCACTTGTCACATCTAAACAAAGCTCCCTGAAGTTCCAGGGTTCTTCTGTACCTGCTTCTTTCCACAGCAGCCTGGCCACTGTGTGTACAATACACCAAGTGAACACAGCCCTCTTCCACTCTTATTTACTGAGTTTCCAGCTACAGCAGTTGTTCAGTGTTGTTCACTAAGCAAGTTCCACGGGATGCATGAACAGTCCCCAGCAAGACAATCCACAAGCCAGATGAATAATAAATTCAAGGTGAGCTGTTCCAGGAGAAGAGGTATTAACACTCACCTTCTGCAGTAGGCCAAGCGCAGCAATAGCATCACGGGAGTTACGAGCCACCACCACAGCCTCCAAGAGGCTGCGCAACGCTTGAGCTTGAGGATTCATGGCCAGGGTGTGTGGAATGGACTGCAGGTGCTGCTCCAGTTCTGTCATACATTTGTCATAGATCTGTGCTACATCATCTGTAGCCCAGGCTTGCTGCTTAGGAGAAAGTGGAAAGGAGGAATTTTTTTGCAAGGATTGTATTCATGATTGTTCTTCAGAAGTTATAGCATCAAAATTTATACCCCCGCAGCACTGTGGTTAGTTGTGCTGGCATTTTAGAAACATGTATATGAGAATTATTAATAAACTAGTTGTTTTTAATAACTAGCCACTAGGTATTAAAACTAAAAAGTTCTGAAGTCCAAGGCATTAAAGTAACAAGTTATTTTTAATAACCACCAAAAAATTCTAGCAGTCCTTAAGACCAAGTATGCACACAAAAACCTGTTCATTATCTTAAAATCCATGCTTGCCAAGCATATCTTCCTGCAGAAGGAAGCTGAGGGTTTAATAAAGTGCTTTGCTGCTACTGAAGCTCTATGTAGTAATTGTAACCGACAGATCTGGTCCCAGTTTGGGTTACAAACCCCTAAGACTGGATAGAGGTTTTATCTTGCCATTAGTCTGACATTAAAACAAGCACATCTTTCAACTACTCTTCCCAAGCCGTACAAATGCCTGATTCTTACTAAGTCCCTTAGCAAATAGCACAAGTTCTGCAGCATTCACTGCAAGCACTGGAGTACTCTCAAGGTGATTAATTCTGAAATTTCTACCTTCATAGGTTGAGCCAAGAATCCTGTTGGCTGAGTTAAGTCATTGGTAGGCAAGAAGCCAGGGACGTTGCGTGCGAACTCTTCATAAACAGCCAGCTGTTTAGGGTCCACACCTCCAACCTTTGCAGACAAAACAACAGGCATTAACCTCAATGCTGAGCCCTGTAGCAGCAAATAATGAGGGCAGTTTGTCTAACAGGCATCTGCTCAGTCATGTTCTTAAACAGAGTGGCCTACACATCAAGAAGTAGAATTCAGCTGCTCTGAAGTTCTGGCTCTATCGCCACACCTCCCGACAGGAGGTATTTTGTTCTGCAATTGCAACTCACATTCCCAGAAACAGATTATTCCTGGATACTGGTTTCATGCATGTCTGAGGCTTATGAAAAATGCTCTGCTAAGAGCTCATGGTATGCCCTTTAAGAGGAAAAATATAAAGGAGACAAGACAATGAAAAACACTAGTTGTCTCTCAGCAAAAGGAAAAGCACAGGAGAGGGAGACAGGACTTTTAGTGTCCTCAAGGAAGTGATACTAACACTCACTTTGGAACAACATGTTCACGTGTTACCATTCCTAATCAATCTAATAGCACTGGTAGACATAATTAACAAGATACAGGATTGCTCAGCTGAAGCTGCACCATCCACTTTTCATTATCAGGACGGGGAGAAGAGCAGCTCAGTTCATATCCCCACCTTTAACCTGATCTGTTCTGGCATCCGCTCAGCCTGGTACGTTAGTACGACGGGATCACAGTACCGACGGCCCTCTTGTCTAGCATGTTTTCTGAGCTCAAATTCCTAGAGAAAAAAAAACACCAAACAAACATGGAACTTTAGACAGTGTGTTTGGATGTGTATGTGCTCATGTAATACTTTTCTTAGACAGCAGTCCCATACTTACAGTTGCGAGCCTCTTGTCCATCTCGGGGCCTGCCTTTTCCACAGCTGTCTTCTGGATAAAGCAGCATGCCAGCTCACAGTTATCCTGGGCTAACTGGGCAGCCGCCTGCTCCATCATGTCCCTCTGTTGTGGTGAAGCTGCCTATTGAAAACCACAATCATCAGTGAAGGCTGGAATTTCTCCCTGTATATTACTAGCCTTAATATCTGCACCACTGCCTCTACAAAACAGAGAGAAAAAGGAATGCTCTTAGGAGCACACGCTCTTTACATGGAATACACAATAATAAATTTAATTTTGCATAGCTCTGAATAAAACATGTGGACAAGATGACAGCAAAGGCTTTCAACAAGGAACAAAACAGCAGGAGGTTCTCCAGCTTCTCCACCAACCTATCTCCAGGGCATAGAAATCAAGCCCTGTTTCAGACTGATGCTAATGCAGGGAGTGGGGGGGGTGTCAAAAAAAAATAATCAAGCCTCTCATCACAGCATCAAAGTTCTATCTTCTGATTACAACCTAGGAAGTGGAACAAAGGTGCATCACCACAAGTCAAATGGCCTTTTCCAGGGGGTTCTCTTTCTGATAGAGAATTTCTTCCTCTCTCAAGGGTCTGCTTTTAGAGAACAGATGGACTTCCCTTCCAGGGTGCAAAGCAGCAACCCCCACTGTGCATGGAATACACCTATAAACACAAACAGTTCAATCTACATGGCTTTCTTTGTCCATTAAAATCTACCCCTATTTCATTAACTCCTGAAAACTACACCGTTTCTTTCAAAGAAAAGAAACTCTCACTTGTTACCTCACTTCATACAGCCAAGCCAGATGGGAATTTTGGGATATTTTGTACACCACCTTTTCAGCAAGGTTTTCTGCGATTATCCCTGAAGAAAGCTTCCTTGTATTACAACCTCTCCCATATCAATGCCACAGGTCTTCAGAGATAAAAAACCTGACTAGTGTATTACATTTTCATAGCATTTATGACATTTTGCAGACAATACACATAAAAATACAGGACTAAGTCTTCCACAACACTTGGATACCTTTTGCCTACACAGGTTCTACAGCTGCACATTGTGCCTGGTAGGTGCATGCAGCTGTAAACACTGCTCTGTGCTCACCCTGCCTCCCCAAGCTGAGCATCACATCTCTTACCTTCACGTACCACCCAAGAGAGAACCAAGTGTTTCTCTAGTTGCCTCCATATCTGAACTGTAGTTACATTTGATGAAGATTAATTGTGCCCCTCTGACCCAGCTGAAAACTATGCTTTCTCCTGCAGTTACCAGCTTGACACCCAAACTCCGAATCACAGCACAGCAGCTAACAGCAGGCACCAGCTCAACTCACGTGTTACCAGAGCAACACTAAAACTGCTTGCTCCCATTCTTGGGTTTAATGTGGACAGATCAAGATTATTTTGCGTGCTTTTTCTGCTCTTCATCTCAGCAATCAAGTTACTTGAAGTTCTGTATATGAAGGGCTGGCATTGGAGGCCTGGAGTACACCATGGACTATCAATACCATACCTGCAGGTGCAATGCTTGCTAATGTTTTGTGTTCCCTTCAGACCCATTCAAATCCTCCCCACTCTACCTTTGCTACCTCAAAACCCACAGAAAGATAAGCACTCCAAGGCTTCTGCAATGTCACGAAACCAGAAAGAGCACAATGGGGCAAAATAAAAAGGTAGGCAGAAAGTTTGTGGGCAGCAGTCATATCCACTGTACAGGGCTAAGGGTGTTTGATACGAGCTGTCATCTCAGCACAGCTTTTCCAACTGTAATTACCCAAGTCATGAGCTTTTGTCCACTAAATTAATGTCCACGCCAGTTAAGGCATGTAATTAATCAACAAGTCTACAGTGTGGAGAACTGATTTGCTAATGCTGGATTTCCACAGTCCTACAAGGTGAAAATAAGCTTCAGATGATGCAACTCTTACCCTCAGTGCGGTAGCAAAACTGTTCTTCAAGTTGGTAGCTATGCTCATCAGCAAAGGCTCCCTGCAGGTAATCATGGCCATCCCAGCTGTCAGGTTCCGCATCATGTGGTGTGCGGCCACACGCATCCGCGACTCCTCCGAATCCAGCGCAAAGTCCTTCCTGACAATCTGCTCACAGGTGGTCATGGCGATCTTGATGGACCGATCGACCACTGGGTGGACCAGCTCTTGCACCGCTCGCTCTATCGCCTGCCGCACACACTGCTTCAGCTGCGGGTGGGCCTGAAACAGCGGAATCTGGAGGAGGATTAGGAAAGTTAAGGGAGAAAGTTAACTAGAATCCCATCTACCCCAGACATCTGCATTTTCTAACAACTTTTAAGATAACTGTCACAGCTTGTCTACAGTGTGGCACTCCTGTGTTCTATATGTGCCAGGGGAGGTTCAGGTTGGACCCGAGAAACAATTTTGGCCCTGCAAGGGTTGTCCAGGCTGCCCAGGGCAGTAGGGGAGTCCCCATCCCTGGAGGGGTTTCAAAGCTGTGGAGATGTGGTGCTGAGGGACATGGTTTGGCAGTGCCTTGGCAGTACTGGGGTAACAGTTGGACTTGATGATCTTAAAGGTCTCTTCCAACCAGCACAATCCTGTGATTCTGTTACACAGAAACTGGGACACTGCCCTGGTTTGAGTGAGGACAGAACTGGTTCTGTTCAGTGATTTTACTTTCCAGTTCAGTTCTTCTAACTGCACTGTCAGCAGCCTGTTCTCACAGGCAGTGTCTGCTGCTAGCAGTGAGAACACCCCATGGTTAGAGTTACTCCAAGGGTTGGTGTGCAGACCAAGGCCACTGCTGGATCTTATTAACCACACTGGGGGTGCAGAAAGTGAAAGGCCGCACCTGCAGGGAGGACAGGACAGGTGACCCCAAGCTGACCAACGAGGGATTGCATCCCATATACATCCTATTTGGTATAAAGCAGAGGGATCTGGAGGGTCTATAGCTTGCTTGCTCACTCTCTCATCACCCTCTCTGGGGGCTCCTAGGCTCCTCTCCCCTCTTGGACCCCTTTGCCAGCTTGGCTCAGCTCCTCTTTCGGTTCCTTCCTTGGAGCACCCCAGAAGGACTCTGTCCATTCTGCCTTTGATCCCAGCTGGTGCGTTCCTGAATCCAGTACCACAATCCAGCTCCTGAACACAGCTCCTGTCTGCTGCAGGGCCCAGTCTGGGACTCCCCCAGTGCCTGCTCCCTGGCATCAGTGGTGATGGTGATGTAATTACCATCGGGGGGTTGGGTTCAATACTGGTTTTGTAGATATTTGTAAGCATTCTATTTTTATTATTATAATTTTCATTAAATCTGTTCTAGTTTCCTTTTCTAATTGCTCCGTCTCTCTCCCTTATTCCCTTTCTCTTCCCCTTTGGGGAGGGAGGGGGGTTAACAGAGAGCGTCTGTTGCAGGTCTAAGGGGCAGCCCTGATCCTAACCTGTGACAGACACCCAACCTTTTCTCTTCCAAAGTTGCAACTGAACAGAATGGAAAGGTTAACTTAAAGAGAAGGCATTCTTAAAGAGCACAGAAGGTCCTTTAAAGCTTGAGTCCTGATAGCAGCTATCCTGACTGACACTTATTGACAGAAACAAACTGGGTAATTAACAAATGCCTCAGCAGATCACTTGACCATGTGAAATTGTTACCTAATGGAACTGCTAACCACCCCCAGAGTTGTTCTTTTGCTTACTTGTTAGTGCTCACCCTCCCCATTACTTCTGAGAAGTGACTCTCCAATAATTTAAACTTAGAAAATGATGCTCCCAACAGAGATCTGTGGCGATGTTGGTGGCAAGAATTTTTTTAGCAAACTGAATCAGCTCTCAAACTTACCGTTGGATTTAAGGTAATATGTGGAGCCAACCCTCCTAAAGAATAGACATTGATGTCATGGTAACTGTACTGGGGCTGTGGAGGAACGGTGGCTGTACAGGTGGTGCTGGTAGCTGGAGTTGTAGAAGCAGCTGCAGAACACAGGAACATTTGTACTGAAGTGTTATGGAAAAGCGAGTGCTAATTCTGGAAGTTTACCATTCTTACTTAAACCAGAAACTGACCAAGAAACAAAACTTAAGCAGTTTAATTGGGAAGCCTCCTAAACTCATCAAGCTTTTTTTATTCTCCATTTTCCCCAATGATTAACACCAAACTAGCTTCAGCACTTTTTCACAGAGCTGTTCATGACACCTGGCTTGCTAATAGGTCATCTTGTTTCACTCCCTCCTAATGAGTAGCTACACACATGTAGAATTAGTCCTCAGGATGGCTTCCATTCCCTTCCTGTCCCTAAATCCCATACACCTACTTCTGCCAAGCATTCAGCAATGTTCCAATAGCATATGTAGTTTCACATTTTTCTTCTCAATAGCATTACTTGTCTTATTTGGACTTCTACAGTGGGGTTCTGGATTCTGCACAAGATGTACTTACTAGTAGTCGTGATGGGCGGGAGCTCTTCTGGCTGCTTCACATCCTTCTTTGGAGCAGACAGCTGCTCATCCAGATTTTTCAGACGATCCTTATCTTTCAGGAGGCTTCCAGGTTTAAGCTCATTGATGTCTAGTGCAAGATTCTTGCAGAGCACCTCAATCTCAAACTTCAGATTCAACTGCACAACAATTCTAGTTTAGGTAATGTCACAAGGAAAATACCCGAAACATTTACCGGGCGACTCAACTCCCAAACTTGCCATTCTAAGCCCCTGCCTTTTAGAGGCTTTAATAGGGAGTGAGGAATAGACAAGCATCTCCTCACAGGAGAATTTTCATCTGAGTTCTACCAAATTAGGCAATGCCCAACTGCCCCCATGTTAAAGAAGTGAGAAATTAAATTTGGTCCTTCTTGACTGGTGTGTCAAAACCACCTCACACTCAGTATAGAAAAGCAAAACCAGACACTTACTTTTAGATCATGTTCTTGATGTAGCTCGGCTAAAACATTCATAATGGCCATTGTCCACGGGTTTGGAGGCCTGAAAACCTACAGGAGAAAGAGCAGAGCAGGATTACACAAACTTCTGGAATCATCTGCATAACTTATGACTGGAATTTTTGATTGTGAACATGTGTGCACAAAGCTGCTGACAAGTTTTGTAGAGCTGAATTTAGTATTCTGTTTGACCGGAGCTAGATTAGGAAGCTAGCTGAACATTCATCTGGAAACACAATGACTTGGTCTTTCTGAGAAGTCAGTTCGATGTGAAGCAGAACTGACAAGCATTGATCAGCATCAAAGGAAGGGCAGAAGGAATTAAAAAAAAGGTAATAAATAGATCCTAGAGCCTCTCCAGTGGCACCCTTTCATTTCTCAGTTCTGTTCAGGGATATGTCAGTATGGTTCAGCTACACCATGGATTTAGACTCCAAAAATACACAGGCTTTCCCTCAAAAGAGGAACTCCACTTTACGCCATTACATCCCTTTTCTTTCTCTCCACAAAACTCAGTTTTCCCTTTGTGAAAAAAAATTAATTACTTTCAGCAATACTTAAGCAATACTTAAGTTGCTGCTTAAGCAGTAAGCCTGTCAGCACAAAGTCACTTACCACACTCCTGACACTGGATTCTAAGACTTTGGCAACGAATGGCACTACATAAAGCAATTCCTGCTGACCCTTCACATACGCTTCCAGTAGCAGTGATTTCACATCCAGATCCTGAAAAACACCATCAACAACTGACAAGGGGAAGCGGGTGGAGAAAAAAGCAAGAACACCACAAAAATCCCACTGACATGCTATTTCCTTATAGGACATATTGGCAATGTTGGGTCAAGACAGTCCTTGAATTTTACAGATTGCTAAACAGCAGTTATTTTGTGAACAAAGCACTACAGATGTTCATTTTTACAGGAGATTAACTATTATTTTTGGCAAGAACTTTACTAACTTCTCTGATAAAAAATACATGGAAGTCTTAAGTGACCAAACTTTGCACTTACAGAAGAGGCACCAGGAAGGTGATAAAATTCCTCAAATAGCCTATGCTACTGCATAACAACATGCAAAATCACACCAAAGAAATCTGTAAAGACAGGCTCACCGTGTGCAAGATGGGCTTATTTTTAGCCAGTGTAATCATTCCCAGCCAGTGACCAAGGTTCTTTAACAAGGAACGGTCTGAGAAGTTGGCTGCAGCTTTATCTGATGTCAGTAGCACCTAATGAAAGAAAACAAACAAAACAAGCAACTTGAGCAACAACTGGAAGATAATCAGACTCAAATCCATATCCAACAGCTGATCTGACTTCAAACAAAGCTTTAGAACATGAAGATCTGAGCTTCAGTCCCATTAGAGATAGTCAAAGGCAGCCTTTGCTTCAAGGCAGCACCCTGTAAATCTGCCCTGTAATCATTTCAAAATTCTTTTCTTTCAAGAAGATCACACTCCTCTAGACCATTCCATTTACTCTGTTGAGACTATTACTGACTACTGGATTACTCAATTGTAACTTGAGGGCAACACTTCCTCTTAACACTTCATCACAAACCTGAAGGCTACAGTTTGCACTTCTTAGGAAATCACTTAATTCCCATTTCAGAACTTGAATCACATCAAGTATTCTGCTCTTAGTTCTGTTCCTTAGCTTCAGAAGAGCATCAGCTGAACATAGCAAGGTCAGCCACACTCTAAAGTGCCAGGAGATTCTTTTGCACTACAGCGTAACCCATGGTGGTCACGGAATTCCACCAACAGGTTTAAAAATAGTGCTTGCTTGACAAACTTGGTTCATCTGCTCATCTCTCCTGGGCTACCTCTCCTCCCTCCTCCTCCCCCTCACATTAGTTTAGCCCTTGAGTGAGCTCTGGTTCTTACATCTCCACTTCCTAAACCCTCCCCTTCCTTCATTCTTTGACCAAGAGCAGACTGGGTGGTTTTCTTACCTTTATACTTGCCCTGCACAAAAGGACAAGACGATAAGCAATTTTCCCTTAGGCTATAATATGCAAGGCTCACACAAATTTAGAATTCACCTACATAAATTCAAATGCACATTTGCCCTCTCATTCAATTACAATTAAGTCTTTGGTACATTCCTGACAAAGCAGAACAATTCTAGTATTCATAGTTCAGTATTAAGCAAACAAGTAAATTTTTGAATGATATTCTATAGCTGAAATATACTAAAGAAAACAGCCTGAGAACAGCACACTTCAATATGTAAATCTACTCAAGCATTAGAAAACTTGAACTACTCACCTTGATATTTCTGTAGGTTTCATTCAGAACCATTTTATTAAACTCTGGGTTCTTAAGAGTGTCAAGAAAGTTTGAATATAAGCTGTGAAAATTAGGCTCAATACTGACTCTCTTCATCACAAGATACTGTGATACCCAAGGCATGAACTCTTCTTTCACTGTTTCCTTCAATTCTTCAACCTGTCTCCATAACAACAGAAAAAAGCACATTACAAAAATTATGAAAACATGACCACAAACTTCTGGGGTCAGCTCTGACCAACACATGATCAGTAAATTGCTTTTAACACTAAAAAACCCCAATGCTTTGAAATCAGTGCCTTATTATCCTGGTCAGCCAGTAAGGATTTAGGAGTCCACCAGCTTAACCTTGCAATACTAAATGGTACCAAGACCATTTATGATGGAAATGTTCAAACTTTTAATGTTTTTCAGAAACCTGCATTAATATTTTTCAGTTCTTTCAAATGCCAAAAACATCAGAAAAGACTATCCAACAATTATTCTGGGCATCTACTAGAAGAGCTTTACTGAAAACAAAACATTACTGACATAACTGGCTTTAGTACAAAGGATATGGCTACACAGAAACAAGGAAACTTGCAGGGGGAAAGAAAGGTTAATGTTATTTATTACCCACTTCTTCCCCAAAAAATTTTATCTCCAAAGAGGTTCAAGCAGAAAGTGTTGAAAGTTACTATTTCTTTGGTGTGCTCCCTGCTAATTTGTTGCAAGCTTTAGAAAGGCTTTCCATAAATAATAATAATAAAAAAAACATTTAGCTACTTGCCTTCTGTGTCATATTGGACTGCGACAGATTATTGAAGATGAAAGCAATTTTTTCCTGGACATTCTCTGGAGGTTCCACAATTCTCTCCGTTTGATCTGTTGCTACTAACAGCGTATCAATGTTGGTAGTATTAATGGAAGGCTGAAGGGAGAACAAGAAGTTAATAGACAAAACCTAGAAGTGACATCAAAAGAAAATTTTGCTCTGTTCTGTCAAGTAAAAAAAGAATTGGGCTTTAGCAAGTGCCATCTACCATCTCAGATTCACTTCCAGCAGCATGCTAATGGAGCCCAAGCCATTTTTAAGCTACAAACTATGACCAATACTCATCAGAAGAATGTTGCTGTATAAAAAATATCCTCTAGCATTTACATTCATATATAACAGATGCCACTGCATCAATCACAATTTTGAAACTATGAAAATGTTGATAATTTTCAAATGTCACATGCTTCAGACATAAAACATGGGGCAGTTCGAAAACTTGTATTACAGAAATTAAATAGGATTTTGTCACCACATACTCCACACAAATCAGCAATTTAACTCCTTTGCTTCTCCAGTAAGGGCACTGGACTGATGGAATACTTACCGGCACATCTTTCTTGAAGCTGACTCCAGTTGGTCGGGTGATTGTAATGGTTTTTGCCACAGTGGTGGTGGTTGAGGTGGTTACTATAGTGCTGACTTGGCCAGCAAGAGGAGCTTTTGCTGGAACTTGGGCCTGGGCCTGAGCCTGGGCAAGTGCAATACTTCCAGGGGTGGTGATTGAACCCTGCATCTTCACAGGAGGATCTCTGGATTGTTGTCCATATTCAATATACTAAAAACAGAGAAACAAGCACATACACAAGTTCACATGCAGCAACACACCAACAGGCTGAGCTCCAGCGTAAACAGTGTAAAAGTTCACCAACAGTCGACACTGATGCCACGAAGGGAATCTGCAAGATACAACTAAACACCCCTATAAAGCACATCTGGTTGCTGTTCACTGGAGAAAAGAGCCTCAAGTTCTCTCTCTGTCCTCAACAGGTTCCTGCCAAGTATCAAGGGACTTGACATTCTTAAAATTTTACAAAGCACTACCCAGAAACCCCCATCCCCACATGCCTGGGATTGCAGAGAAAAAGAGGGGAAGAGCCAAGAGAAATGTGCGATTATCAAGAAACTTGCTATAAAGCAGGTAACGTGCCTTCCCCAAGGGATCCTACAGTTACATAGGAATGGTCAAGCCTGAATTCACAATGAATAAGCAAAACCACAGTTCTGAGGTGTCCAGGTAAGTTTTCACGCCCTCTAAAGTAGCTCCACAGCAGAAAATAAGTTTCTTCCACACTGTAGTGTATATGCAGGAATCTCTAAGATCAGACAACCCACTGTCATTTCTAGGATACAGTCTGAAACCTGGTGGTGAAGCACACCACTACTGGAAAGCTTTGAGCAGATGGCTTCTACCTTCACATTAAGGAGCTGAATGTTGTTCCCTATTCAGAGTAACCTCAAGCTCTGCTGCTGGGATTAGGTTTTCTGTATTTGTACCAACACAAGCACCTTTGAGGCAGACACCACGTGGTCAACTCTGCTTTTACTCCTTAGACTAACAGGCTACTTCCATTAACTGGACTTTCAGAAATATAATTTCTCACCTTTAGGGAGTCTTGAGTAGGAAAGTGTATAAACCAGTTGAAAGGCCTCTATTTTAGAAGGAAAAAAAATCCCAAACAAACAAGGGACTGTAATGTGAATCCACCGAAAACCTTTAAAACCTTTGGGCATGGCCTATGTGCTGTTATATTCAGGCAGTTGTTTCAATATTAGCATCCCAAGCAGACTGATGATGGAAACAGAAGAGGTACCAGATAGCTTTCTTCTGCCCACACCCTCCCATGGCAAAGCCTTCGAGAAATGGCATTTGATTCTGTGGATGTACACTAAAATTGTGACAGCTCAGCCTATATTTATGAAGAAAAATGGGAATTTGCTCAAAGGAATTTAAAATCATAGAAAGTTGATGTGCTGATACACACTCACCTCCTGTAAATGATGTGGGAACTGTATAAAGTGACTAATAGAAGCCAAGTGCTGACAATACTGGGGATAGTCCTTCAATCTGCCAGACAAAACAGGCATTAGTCAGAAATCTAAGCCCAGGTCAAAAACAGCATTACAGAGAAATCCAAATAGAATGCTGGTATGTATGTCGTTCCCACACTGCATCACAGAATTACTTCTGGACTGCTCACAGCAACTGTGTTAGAAACAAAGCGCCTTCTACAAAGTACTTTTTCTAGCAATACCCGTTTGAAATTAATCCATCTAACAGCAAAATACAAGGTTTATTCACAGCAATTCATCTTATCCTGCATCTCAATACTTCTGACTAAGCACACAATTGTGGTTATAGTCAGTGGTTGCAATGAGATTATTGGGTAAGCAATTCATAGTCTGGCTCATTTTCAACAGCAAACCAGAGCACCCCTGACACCCAGGATGGAAGCTTCACCTATGTCATTTACTCATTAAATAACTTCAGGAAGATAATACTTCGAGTTCCAGTATCACCTTCCAGAATGATTTTTCCCAAGGGGGCAAAATCCTACCTACTGTGGCAGCCTGCCTGGAGAGTTTCCTTTACCTGCAATTCATTAAAAGCTTTGTGAAAGTGTTTTTTTTCCTTGAGATACTTTTTGCTACACTTCAGATTTCTGTGCAAAACTGAAGTCCTAGAGCTTAGTTCCTTGCCAGTCTTTCAGTAACGAGCAGAGCAAAGAGCACTCCCATCAGAACATACCAGTACAGAGTAATTAACCTTCACCCTGTTTCTAAGAAGCTGACAACTTGATCGAAATCAATACATCACTGAAACATTTTTTTAGAAGTGAAGTCCACAAGGTGGTTTCAGCATCTCAGTTTGTCCCACACTTAGGCAAGTGGGATTCAACAATTATGCAGGATGCATTAAACATTTTGATTTTCAAAAAAGCCACCCTTTAACTAGCACATTAGCACCTTTCATTTCAGTTCAGCATATCCCGAAGCAAAGAGGTGTAAATTTCTAGTGCACAAACAATCTTGTACTGCATAATCAGAGCAGGTTCAAGGTTAACAAGACATCACCCGTACTGTTACAAGGATTATCCAGCTCCACACTTACCTATTTTTAAATCTATCTAGTGCAGCGATACCAAAATAGTACATTTTGGATGCAAAAGGCTTTCGTAAGGCTTCAAGAACATAGCGCAGGGCCAGGCCCAATGCCATATAAGTAACCAGTCCTTTCTCTATGATCCCACCAAAGAGGCAGGCTGTTATGTGCAGCTCTTTATCTGGGTACTGGGGAAAGAAACGGTATTCCTCAAACAAGTTCCTCAGCATGCAGTTAAACACTTCTCGTTCCCGTTTAATGTTGGAGTCCTTAAACCTTTGCAGCATTTCCAAGACCTGCAAAGAAATTGGAAATGGTTACCGACAGACTGGCTTTATTTCAGCCCTTCCGCATCTTCAGTTTCAACTGTACTTGTGACTCCTCAGGAAATGCCACTGCCAAAAGCAGACTGCAAAGTAACTGCTTCAGCATCTTAGTCAACAGACACTATGTAACTATGAGAAGTAGTAATCCTCTCAAGTCCTCTTCAGACTTTAGTTTTCTCCCTTTCCTTTTAAGTAACTGTCTTTACATAAAAAATTTTTAGAACCTCTTACTGCATTGCTTCAAAATGAGAAAAATGAAAATTAATGTTCAGGGTCTTCCATAATTTATTAAATTATATATTCAAATAAATTTAAATTACTTCAAAGAACAAGTACATCAGACTGATAATTGCTCTCACAGAGACTAACCAAAATAATTATTGAAGCTCAGAAGGTAGAACTGAGGACACCTTTATATATTTAGAAGTTGCAGTTATTTTTACATATCTTGAAGGTACTTGGTTTTAAAGTAAGTAGAATTTATACAGATGGATTAAAGGCAAGCCTTGGCATGAACGCATGAGCTTTCCACTCCACACTGAGCATCACTTGAGGAGTGTTAAGACACCTACAGTCTTCAGTCCACAGACATCAGAGCTGAACATAAAGATCAACTGCTGATCATTTCATTTCAGACAAGCAAAGAAGCAATGCTGCAAACATCTACCACTAAACCTTTATATTTTCACAAAAAATTAATACATGAAGGAAGAACTATCAGCTTTATATTGAGTCTTTGGACAGTGATGGAACTGCTGCAGAAGCACACTCACCTCGTCTACAGACATAGTGGGGTGCGGTGGATGGTTGTAAATCCTCTGGAAATAGCTGTTTGCCTCATCATCTATTTCTTTGCTAAAGTGCTGATTTGCCTCTGGCCACACCTGAGATAAGTCAGCTGGGAAGAGAGGGAACAGGCATCGTGCTCAGAACCACTTCAGGTACTCCTTCCACCAACCTGCCCAGAACCTGCTAGTTCTCCAGAAAAGCAGGTATTTAACCTTCCCAGCAGTTAGGAATTGTGATTTAAAAAGAAATAAATCTGTTTTCAATGTTATACTCACACTAAAGAACTGAATCATAAAGTAGAATTAACCTTGCGCTGTGATATTGCCAGAAGCCCCTGCATCCCAAGCTAACCTCAGCTGATGGAACACAAACCCGACTGGAACAGAGCATGCACACAACACGAACATGCAGACAAACTTTCACACAAACTCTCAGGCCAGCAGGTAGCTTCAAACAAGTTTATACTGGATGTTCAAGCCCCACAATAGAAACCAGCAGTCACTACATCTAGAGAAACAGGTGATTTTGCTTTTCTGGAGAAGCTACCAAAGAGGACATGTAGTAACAGCAGTGTGGAAGGTTTAGCATATGGCTGTGTGCTCTGAAGACAACTTTTGGTCACTTAACTCATTTATGCCTCCAAAGGGTGCTCACAGTGAAATGTTTAAGGATAATGGCTTGGTGCCAGGAATCAAATTATTCCTTCTAAAAATCACCTTCCCACCAACTTTTGCTAGCATTATTTGTACTGCAGTTTAATTCACCTCTCCAGCTCTGCTGCAAGAGGACATCACCCCAGTAGCTGCATTTAACCTTGCCACGAACAAACAAACTCTTACCAGATACAAGCAATTCTCTGTAAAGAGCAGGGCACCACTTTTGTTCAAAGCACAGCACAACAAAAAAGACACAAACACACTGCTCATGCAAATCTGTAACTTTTCTTATGCTAACTGCTTTTTATTCCTTCCCCCAGGCCACCTGGAAAGCTTTTAGCAGAGAAGTTTAGAAGCAGTTGTTTCAGACTAATGGCCTAAGAACCACATTTCTAGCATGTAGCAGCTACAGATCCAAGCCTCCCCTGACTGAAATGCAGATTAACTGCAGACCACAGTCACACTTCACAGCCACAGACAACACTACCACTTACAAGGTTTCATCTTACTCTGCTGGAATGTAGGTTGGTTCAGTCCAGATGTGCTCAGCTTCCTTTGCACGAATGGGTCATTGTTCACAGCAGGAAGGCCCAGGGCTCCAGTTCCTATGCCAGTCAGACTACCCGTAGTGAGACCACCTACTGAAAAGAAAAGCAAGCAACCGGTCACCTCAGTTCCACCTTCACAGTATGCACTAATTACTCTACCACTTGTCATTGCTAAGAACTGAGCTATAGCCTCATAACTGCCTAATATCACAGAATCATGGAATGGTTTGGGTGGGAAGGAACCTTCAAAGACCATCTAGTGCAACCCCCTGCAGGGAGCAGGGACATCTGCAACTAGAGCAGGGTGCTCACAGCCCCGGCCAACCTCACCTGCAATGGTGCCAGGGATGGGGCAGCCACCACCTCTCTGGGCAACCTGGGACAGGCTCTCACCACCCTCCCTGGAAAACATTTCTGCCTTCTCTCCAGTCTAAATCTCCCTCTGTTAGTTTGAACCCA
>JANHFX010022942.1:0-25003 GCA_027560015.1 Chloroceryle amazona | reverse complement strand
TGGTGAGAGCCTGGCCCAGGTTGCCCAGAGAGGTGGTGGCTGCCCCATCCCTGGCACCATTGCAGGTGAGGTTGGCCAGGGCTCTGAGCAACCTGCTCTGGTTGCAGATGTCCCTGCTCCCTGCAGGGGGGTTGGACTAGAGGAGCTTGAAAGGTTCCTTCCCACCCAAACCATTCCAGGATTCAGTGACAGGCCTTTCATTTCCCTACACACATGTAGCCAGAAACCTCTCTCCTTCTTGAGGCAGGAACTGGGAAGGAAAGACCATTCTCCATGCTGACACACATGGGCAGTGCTGAACACGACTGCATGCAAGAGGCACTGCTGCCCCTCTCAACTCACTGCAGATCCTGGAAAGGCCGACTTCTCACCATCAGTTCATTACCAAGTCACACATTGGACAGGCTGTAGTGCCTGCAATGCCCCTGACTTCCTTTTAAAAAGCACTCAGTAATAAAAGGAACACTCAGTTCTTTTTGAAGCCCCACTGCTACATGATGCCACAAATGCGGTGCTCACCAGCAATAAACAAGTTATACCAAAAATAAAGAGTCTCGGAACATAAAGAGTCCCAAGTGGCTAAGAAAAGTGTCTCCCTGGACACAAAACAGGACATGAAATAGCTACAGCCTAATTAAAGAGCAGGCTCCTAGATCAACAGCTTTAGGAGATGGCAGACTCAAGCTAGGGAAGTGGAACTACCCTCCCAGAAGTATTTAATATTTACTGTGATTTTAATCTTCTAGTCTTTACAATGCCTGTTTCCATTCGTGACTGAAACTTAAGCTAATCAAAGCAATTGCTTCATGAAAGAAATCCAAACGTTTTCTTTTTAAAGATCAAAGAGAGTAACTAATGGAAAATGACCGCAAGTAGGTCACATTCTTGCATAAAAGGGATTACAAGTAGCTATAAAAAGAAACGAAAAGCTGCGAGAATTGTGCCAATAGAGAACTAGTGGCTTGCAGAATTGATTGAATAAATAAAACTTGGTGACACATTAAGATTCAGAACACAGTGACATTAGATGCAAGTCAAGTCTACAGTTAACTATTAAACCTCTCAAATCTGGATACTGTAGCACACAAAATAATGAATGTAAGTTAATTTGTGAATTACAGTTGATGTTCTTTGTATCTTTCAAGACAACACTAGCTAAGGCAAGGAAGCCTCGGGTCAGGCAACACATACTCTGCTATGCCAGCCTCTGTTGCTGTCAAAACGTAGCACCACCTCCACTTCTCAGTCTCTCTGGCTCCTACGTTGCACTGTGCTAAGGCAGAGTCATCTTTGAAAGACTGCTACAGTTAAATACCTGCTTGATCTGCCAGAATTAAGTAGTGACAAATATTTTTATCTCATTTAGTCATTTTTACTCAGTGTTAACACTGTATTTTAACACTGATTTGTCCAGTATCAGTTTCCATGAGCCTTTCTGTAGCCTACCCCTCCCTCTAGTAGATAAAACAGCTCTTCAGGACCCACACTTCTTTCTGCTGGACTTCAGCACAACAATCTGGTTTGTAAGAGATTCTGACTTTCCATCCCCTGACTACTTTGTTTTTGGCCACTGAAATCTGATGTGTGTAACTTCTGTTGTCTTTGTTTGACAGAGTCTCAGTCTCAGTTATGTTAGAGTCACCACTTATCACTTCTCTCCTACACATTGCTCTTCCGAGCTCATGACCTAGCCTGCAACACAAGTTTCTGTGCAAAATTCAACATACTTCTGGATCTATCCCTACAAGCTTATACACCCTCATTAACCCCATTCCCCACGTGAAATTCCAAACCAGCTGTGACCCCATGCCAGCAAACAAGTTGCTAAGAGATTACATGTTCAGCATAAGCAATACAATCGTACCCAGCACAAGCTTGCAGACACGCCAACATAGTCGCCAAGGTTTCTGGAGGAAGCTGAGCACTTTTGGGCTGATCTTTTTCTGGAGCAAGGCCACCCAGGATAGACGGACATCTTCTCTTTAAGAAAGTCATACAGGCCTGGATGAAGGGCTCCTGAGGAAAAAACGCCATGATCTTAACGCCACAAACCACATCCAAGCCACAATTTCAAACTTGGCAATTGCACCGTGGAAAGAATTGCTCTAAGCTATTATAGTTCAGGGAAAGCATTGAACTATCAAACCATGGACACTTTCCACAACTTTACAGCTACTTATAAAATTGCTAAAGTGACTTAAGTTAGTCACCAATAGAGTGCAGAAATAAAAAGAAAAATCCTGCTTTACCCCATGCTCCCGAATTTTATCTGTGAGCCATTTGTCAAGTTTGAGGTATTCCCGTCGAGAGGCAAGTGCAGCAAGGTCAATAACAAAGGCAAATGGAGTACCATTTAGCAGCATTGACAAGGCCTAAAGAAAAAAAATCAGAAGACTACTAGTGAAGACACAAGGATACCCCTTCTCCTTTCTTTTCTTACTAATACCCATAAACTTTTCAGCCAGTAAGTCTTGCTATCACACACTGCTATGCTTTCTTTGTCCACAAAATGGTTTGTACTGTCAGCTTCACTTACCCACGGCTCGTGAGGCAAATGAGCAAGAGCTCTCATTTCAAATCATGACTCTTCCTTCTTTGAAGCAACCTTGTGATGACAGTTTTAAATGCATCTATATGAAAATCCACCAGCAAGTGGCTGAGAGCTACCGAGTTGATACTGGAACAAAATTAATCAGAAGAGCCCAGCAGCTCCCTGCAAACAGGCCTTGACACCTCCAGAGCCACTTGGAATATACCTGCTCAAAGTGTTCATCTTTGAACACAGCAACTGCTACCACAAGCAGCAGCTGATGCTCTTGCTTTTATGGACACACAATTATTTCACATCTAACTTTAGGAAGCAAAGGCCTTAAAGAAGTCAGTCTCAGCTTCCAGCCTATTTTGTTAACGTGTAAACAACAGAAAAGTTGAGGTATTCTTAAGAAATCCCTGTTCCATTAAGCTTAACAGTGCCACCTTCACACAAATACCTGAAGGATATTTTCTACATTCCCATTTCTATCATATTTAAGGTTAAAACAGTCAAAGCTCTTCCTGGATTTACAGGGCAAGCAGCTCTGTTACACTGCTTCCCAAGTTATGTGTCAGCTAAGCCATGGTAACCATCCCTCCTGCAAACACAGAGTAAAATGAACATCTTGGGTTCACAACTAGATGGGCTAAAAAGCCATCTGTACCCAGATACCAGAGCTCAGCTGAGTAGCATTTAGTCACATGAACATGGGCTGGGTTTGGTTTTGTTTTAAAGATAGGTACAGCAGCAAAACCTGAATTCAGACATGGTTTAACACTGTAATCCTTACTAGATTTAGCCACATCTAAAGTTAAGCTGAGCCTTTGTTAACAGATGAGCAAGCCTGTGTAAGACACCAGACAAAGTAATGGCAGCGTTCTGCAAAACTCACCTTCAAGTCTTGCGCCACATCAAGGATACGTGACAATTTTGCCTGGTCATACTGCTCCCCTCTCATGTACCATTCTGCCATCGCATGCATGATAAGCTGACGAATCGAAGGAGACTGACCCTAAGGAGAAGTCAATTAAGATTGCACCTCATGCCTCTAAGAAAAGGCTCAACTATGTGAACGTCAAGTAGGGTATTTTACCTCTAAAGCTTAACACGTAAACAGATTTACTCTTTTGCTTCAGAACTTCACTTCTGAGCTGGGCTCCTTGTGAAATAAAACTATCCAGGAGCTACAACTAAAGGATGTAGAACAACTACAAGTGTTAATTAAGTAGGTACAGCCCCATCTTTTTCCTGCCACTGTAGAGGTCTAATTCCTCTCAAGTGTAGAGAAATTGCTTTTGGAATATGCAAATCATTTACAAAATGTTATGCCTGACATGAATAATGCCTCGAGTGAGGCTTGCAACATCACACCTTCACATGGAAAACAGTATCTAGCTCTTCACTCACGCAGGGGCAATTTTAAATTACAGTGTAACTAAGACTTGGATGGCAGGAAAGGCTCCCTCATTTAGGAGAGTGAAACATCTTCAGGTTGTTGAATGGCACCATGTCTCATGGCAGCCATCATTTTCTACTTTATTCTGAAGCCTTACCCTGAAGGAAAAAGTCACTTATTCTGTCACTTCAAGACCTTATGCAAAAAGCACATCCCTTCCCCCCCCCCCCCCCGATAATTTAAAAACTTTTATCAGGAAAAAATATAAAACATTCATAGCACTACAGGTAGAAAACAGCCTTAATTTAGCAGTGAAAGTGGAACAAGAGGTCAAGCTCCTTACCACTAACTCTACCTGAAGAGGGCAAGATGTTTCCTAATGCGGATTCATCCTCTCCCATCCCAGAGGTTTCCTCTGCCTTAAGTTTCTTCCTATGACCCTTATTTGCTTTTAACTACCAGTGGACACAATGATACAGAACACACCAAGAGGCAAATCCATAAGGGTCTACATTCCTGACTCTTAAAACTTATGCTTTAAGTAGTTTCTTTATACCAACAACAGCTTCCATCTTTCAGTAATGACAGCGGGGATTATTTTAGTTTAAATCACCTCATCTCTTACTGCTGCAAGTTAATATACTTTAAACACATGAGGCTGAGAGATGGCATGGGGGGACTGTTCCTGTTGGGAGGTTTTGGTGATTTCTTCCTGTGTTGGTTGGGGTTTGTTTGTTTTTGTTTAGTTAGTTTGTTTTTAAAAATCATACTTTGGTCAACTTTGGTGAAAACTGAAAGGTTAAAGAAAGTCAAAGTTAACTTTAGTGTCTCTACTTTTCCAGGAACATTTTTCTCAGTGAACATTAATTTCTTTGTTCTGAATATATTTCCCCACAGAAAATCAAACCATAACAGTTTCAAGACAAGGAGAAGACAACTCATATTACTTCGCATAAACCACTGATAACTTCCCTCTTGGGCTTGCAACTACCGACTTCAGAAACCAACACAAGCACTGCTGTTCTAATTGTTCCACCCTTTTAACAAGCCTTCAGTTACATGACCAAACTACAGGCACGCTCCAGTGACACCACTCACCTGGCCATGCCACGCATAGTGCAAAATGATGGCAGAGTTGGGATGGTTGCCAAGGAAAATTGGCATGAGAGTGGAGATGAGTTCATGGCGCAAGGTGTGCCAGGATGTGTTGATCTGTAGTAAGGCCAATACCAACATATCGGGGCAATGCTTGATAGGGAAACTGAAGAGCTGCTTAACCTGCTCATACTGTCCCACTTCTGCCAATCGTAACAGAGATTCAATCAAATCCAGGCTCTTCCTAACAAAAGAAAAAAAAAACAAAACAAAAACAAACAAACAGACAATCCCCACAAAAAGTTACAGAGTGGTTAGTTGACAGCATCCTGGATTCACCCATTTTGTAGCAATAAAAAAACAACAAAGCAATGCCCAGTGCAAAAGACCTGATAATGCAGCTCTTCTCACACACAATTAAGCCCGTAAGACCATTCGGGACCAGGAAAAAGCTTAAGAACTTCTCATTCTGTTAAGGGAGATTTGAAAGCTGATGTTAAAAACCTCATCTTGAGGTGGTTCCCTGGGATAATTTAGCTTGAAACACATTTCCAAAAAACAGATTACATGTTTTTAGTCCCCATCTGTGAAACTCAGTGAAGATATCCTACTTGGTTTGTCTCCTGTACAGACAAGTAATCACTGACACCTTCCCCAATTTACCCGTGTTCCCCATCCTCCAATTCCCTATTTTTCACCATACAGTGGAGAAATCTTCACTGAAATCAGCTACACAGCTATATCAAGAAGCGGCATGTAAAGGTCAGCTCAGAAAGTCACACTAGTCAGCCTAGGCAATAATTCAGCAATAGTTCTATAAATTTATTATTTAAATCCCAGGACTTCTTTCATTCAACTAGAGCAACTTTCTCTAATGTCATCCTGGGAAAGAAAGATTTAAATTAATGCCTCCTTTATCTCCTCTCAGCTCACACTATCTGCCAAAATATATCAGCAGAAATCCTCTGGACTCCAATACAAACAACAACTGGTGGTACATTTTCAGGTGTTATGGAAGTACATTGGAAGTTCTGGCAACGAGAACTTTCACCAACCAAATATGGAACAAATACCCGTGGCTGATCTATTGGGATGTACACACAGCTACAGATAAATCTGGCTGCATGAAGATAAAGCCACATTTGACCAGCAAATGATCTTAGACTAAGTAAGAAAAGCAGCTGAGAGAGGTTTACCATGTGGCAATTTCTCGATTGTCATCCTCTGGTGGTGCTTTCAGGATGTCCGTGGCAACAGTATGGCAAGGGTAGTCAGCAAAACAGAAGATGTCAGGGTTTATGAGGGAATGTTGAATGAAGGAAAGCTGGAATAAAATACATCAGTAATAGGTTAGACATTTAGAGTTTGGGGTTCCTTCCACTTTAGCAAGGACCCTATTTCTGAAAACAATGGCAATCAAAGCAGTAGAGGGGAGCCAAGACTTACTATCAATGTCTTTTACATAAGACTGTGCTTCACTCTCCTCCCAGAATTTCCAAGAGTGACAGATACTGGCTCACAGAGTGTACTTGGTGCACAGAGGGTACTTGGTTGCACAGAGCTGTAGCCTTTGTATGTAATAAGGAAAAATCTCTGAGCCCAGCCACACAGCAACAGTTCCATGCTCAGCTGCACTGCACATCAGAGCTCTGCTAGTGCCCAAGGTGTTCTCACACAGTGACCATCTCCCATACAACACAGACACTGCTCAATTAACAGGATGTTACCAACCCATGCTTGCCATTCAGGAAATTCAGGACTTGATAATGTTGTACAGATAAAGCAGAAATGTCAGTAAGCCCACCTGGCCCTCTGCATGCTTCCAAGGTCTGTATATGGCATTAACTGGAAAAACTTCCATGCCCAGCCCTCTCTGGATGCCAAACACTACGATATGCAGGCCCTTGCTGTCACGAATCTGAAATCCCGGATGGTCCAATTCATAAGTTACGACTTTGAAGTCAAGGCTTGGATTCTGTAACCAGAAAAACAAGTGAGTAGTCAATTTTGTCCATTACAATCTTCACTACTGTCTTCTAAGAACTCCTCTTCACTAGTATTTTGTCCAGCTTAACATCCACCTCACTCATTTCAGGGATAGAGGTGCAAAGGCAAAGATATTGTATGTTCCAAGATTTAGAAAAACAAAGCAGTGACTCCTGCATAGATTAGAGGGAACGTACAGGAAAAAAAGAACAAATTACCAAAAGAAAAAAATCACTTAATATAAGGTAGACAAAGGAAACTCACATTTCATTATAAGCACCAGTTTTTGTAACTAAAGTGTTGGAAAAAAAAAACCTATTTCTGAGGCATCATCATATGCAATAAGTTTTTAAGAGCTTTGAAATGAGTAGCTACAAAAATATTTAGTTTTATTCTCATGTAATTAATGCCTACAGTGAGAAGCTTTTCAAAACAAGGTGCCTGATGCAAAAAAAACCAAACCAAAACAAAAAACACTTTCCACTGTCAAGTTCAAAACCGAAACCCCTCAGAATGTATGCTGCAGTACATGGGAGCAGTGTGGAATAAATCTCAAGCTGCACCCAAATTCGTAATTCACACTGCTTTTATTTTCCATGATTCCTCAAAATATTCTTGTTCATGAGAGGGAAAAAAAACACCAATCATTTAAGTAGAGCAATGCAATTAAATTAATAAGATTGAAAGCCATTCAGGCTGGAGCTTGCAGAGCTCTATACCCATTCAGGCTGGAGCTTGCCAAGCTTTATATACATGCTGACACAAGTCCTTCTTCCAGATACTCCACAAGAAAGACCAAGATGCTCAGAAAACTCACCAGTTCTTTGAGAACATCAATTAAGACCTCCACATTCCAGGTATGGGCTTGTGCTCCATCACTTTTATCTTTCCCATCACTCCAAATCCCACTGCCAGGAGCCGAAATAGACTGCAAGTTAAATACACTCCATCAAATACCAGTTAAAAACAAAGCGATCCTAAAACCCACTAGCTACAGAACTTCCAGATCTGCCATGGTAAGGAGAAGTTCACACCAGTAAACGACACCAGTTGCACACTTCTGAGAATCTTTCATTCAGGAATGTATTAAGACATTCACAGCAGAAGAGAGAGCAGCGCTGAATAATAAAAGCAATTCTTAAATTAGAGGCTATCTTTTTAACTCCTCCTTTCCTGCCGATTACAACATTATAATCCCCACCCCTGCAGGCCACTCACTTGTAATGGGATACCATCCGTCAACCCTGAATGAGTTCGAGCCATCATCCCCAACACCCTGGCAACCTGGGCGGCTGTGACTTCCCGAACACCAAACTGCATGATTATGTTGCGACATTCTTCAACACTAAGATGCAACGGAACAGAGAGATCTTATGAAGAAAGGTGGTCTCACTGTGGCACAACACAAGACTGGTCAAAACGAGACCTGAGAGTACGGCTGGGACAACACACGGGTTGTTGGGAGAAGCCAACGGCAGACTAAATATGACTATTGACTCAACTTCAGTTCCACCAGCCAAATGAGCCACATAACCAAATTCCAAGACAAGCAAGGAGAGAAATTCTGTAGAAGTCTGTGCAGTTACTTCCATGAAGCACATTGTGCCACATATTCCATATGCCTACTGAGGAGTCAGCAAGAGATGCTTTGCAGGCTGTGCTCTGTCAAGGTAAAAGCACTTATTTAGCCCTGTTTGCTGTTAAAAGCATTTCCAGGTATTGACCTGTGATACAGAGCTTCAAAGACTGAAGTTTTCTGCTAGCTACAAGTGAAACAAAACAAAGTGAGAGCGCATGGTAAGCCAGGACAACACTGTGCTTTGGAGCCTGCCGCAAGCCATGGTGTCTGAGATCAGAGGGCACCAGAAAAAAAAGCCAAAAAACAAAAACAACAACCTGAGAGGAGCCAGAAAGTGCAAACAATGAGCAAATGAAGTTTCCATTTTAGACCTAAAGGGTTTTTTTTTTAGCTGTTTGGGGTTGTTTGGTTGTTTGTTTTTGTCGCGGGTGGGGGGGGCTGTGGGGTGTTTTGCCTTTTTTTTTTATTATGTTTGTTTCACTTTGTGAACACATAATAGACCAACAAACAGCATCAGCAGAGATATAAATAATGTTTTACTAACAGGCACGTTAAATGAAATAATTTTCATTATCTTCCAACACATTTATATCTTGTTTCCTTACTTTGTTGTTTAAACAGAACCTTGTGTTGGTATCTTTGAGATTCCACCACCTGCCCAAAGTAGTCAACAGTCTTTCTTCTAAAATACAGAATCATTTACTTCTCTTGGCTCATGCTTCTTAATGAATATTCCTTTTAAAAACCCGTTAGGTTCATCCTGAGGGCTAAGACTAAGGCCCCCTTCAAAACCAGCTGCACACTTGCAGGCTGCTGTTATCACTACCAGTCTTAGAGCACTACCCTAAATCCTTAAAAGCTGCACTCAAACTGAGCTGGATTTGTGCAGATTGCAGATATTCGGCATGAAATAAACCTTTAATATATTCAAATTAACTCTTCACTAAACAGCTTCTGACTAAAGCCTCTGACAGCTTCGCTTCCACTTTTTCTAACACTTCAAAAGAGGGGCAAGGAAAAAGAATATGCAGCATTTAGCTGAGTGTGGGCAACGTGTGCCTACAAGCACATGCACAAACGCAGGGGAAGTTTGAGAGCTGTATTTTGAACAAAATAAGCCTACAGCAGGCAAAGACTAATGCAGCTGTCAGGATACTCTAGCAATTCACCATCATAATTAGATTGTACACTTCCAAAACATCAAGCATACTGTTCACTGCTGATCAAAACACAATACAAAAAGAAAGCTGCTGGTCAACTCTTGAAGTGAGACTATGGCCTTCAGCTCTCCTGTGATCTATTTCATGGGGACGGTGAGCTAACAAGAGTTTGTCAGAAGAACAAGGCTCTTGCAAAGATCTAGTAGGATTTGGTTGGAATTTATGCCTATTTAACCACTTTGGTTTTCATCAAGGTTAAATTCTTATAAAACCTTCACAAGGAATTTGAACATCTTTACCCAGCACTTCTTACCTACACAATCTCAGACATGGTACACCTTTGAAAACAGCAAAATATAAAAGAGGAATCAAAGCAACATTTAATGAAGTTTAGTTATTTTAGTATTTTGTTTTCTTTATCTTTTGCCTCAAGAAACAAGAAAGCCACAGACACACAAGACACTTGAAAAAAAAAATTAACCACATTTTCCTACACACCTTGTACAAAAGCCATAGCCAACTTCTTGCATGAAATCTGCCAGAGAACTCTCCATCATGGTTTTGGCTATCCCTCCAGAATCAGGCAGGATCCTGTCCATTAGAATGTCCCGTTTTTCAGGGTATAGAAGTGGTGCAAGCACCACAGGGCAACGCTCCTGGGGAAAATCTAAACACAAGAGTAACAAAAAAAAAGTGTCAAAACTCTCAGAACACCACTCACATGCAAGAGACTATTCCCACTAACTTGCCTGCTGTGCCAGCTTCCCTGCTGCAGAACTCAAGAGGACATTCATGAGGTATCCCCCAACCCCACCTCCCAGTTCTCTACTGGCACATGAACATTCCTCAAGCCAAGAATGTAGAGCAGACTCGTTTCAGGCAGGTTCACTGCAACTGCCCGAAAAGGGCCAGCAGCTGCACTGCTGGTAAGTTTAGAACTAGACTGTCCTGAACAGCAGTCACCCAAAAAAAGCACAGATCAGGAAACAATACAGCAGTGCAGCAAGAGTCTCTCCTCCAACTCAGGAAGTATTAGAAAACAAAGGATCTGCTACTAAGTAAGTCCAGCAAATCTAAACCAGGCACTTAAGCATGGGAAGAGAAAATATTCCTTTCTTCCTTCCAGGGAAGCAAAGAGACATAGTAAGAAGAGGATCACAGTGGAAAGCAATAAAGACACCTTATGGGTGGGCCTTCCCGAGACAACATTATCTTTAATAAGGCGACAATGTGCCTACCCTTTGAGGCCATTCAGAGAAGAGCTCCCCATTTCCCAAAGCAAGGTGAGAATTACAGAAGCTAATACACTAATCCTCATTCAAGTAGGAACTAAGAAGTTTTACTCAAACAGAACAAATACTTTGTTCTCATATAAAGGGTGCCTTTCTCTAGGTGTGTGCAGAATCAGGAAGTGCATCGAGTTAAATTCAGTTAATTTCTCAAGTCCAAATGCCAGAACCTCAGCATTTTTCTGTCAGCTACTGAAGGTCCCCTCCACCTCAGCAGCAGCCTGCACCAACAGTAAGTTACAGAAATCCACTTCAAAGTTCGCATTTAGTCAGGCTTCCCGAACACCACTGCACTTACCTCTACGTAATGTTTTGAGGAAAGCGTCAATCTGTTCCTGTCCTACCCCAAAGGCTCCCTTCTGCCCAAAAAGGAGATGGGAGAGGAGAAGGTGCAGGACCTCTATTGCAATATCTTGGAAGCCACCTTCTTGATTTCCACTGACGTCCGCGTCAATGTAAGAGCGCAAAAGATCTGGGAGTTTCTGTTTGATAAACTGGGCAGCTTTTGAAAACAAAAGAAGGCAGAGTCAAAATTTGAAATTTCTTTTTAATATCAAGATTCTTTTCAGCCAGATACCTTTGTCTTAACCAAGTCTGTTTACCCCAAGCCACAGCAGTTCAGATACCTAAACAGAAGTCTCATAATCCATAACCCAGAACTCAAATATTAATGGACAGCTATCAGAGAACCTCAATTTGATTCATTATGTAGTGAGTCATTCACGGAAGGGACCTTCAGCTACACTTAAGACAAGATGACTGCTATCTATTGCCCCTCAGACTTCAACTGCACCACTAACTGCAAGGTCTTGCACTACTCCGGTCACACAAGCACCCAACCCATCTAGAAAGCCCACTGCTTAAGAAAGAAGGCGTCCCTGCTGCAATACTTTGGAAGCTTCACTTACCAAAACCTCGTAGATCCGAACTGAAAGAATTCAGTAAAGCAAGACCAAAAATCACCTACAAACAAGACCAAATAGGGAGATCAGGGGGGAAAATCAGCTTTTCCAATACGCTTAGTTAAAAATTAAAGTGTTTTTTTTTTAAAAAAAAAATAATCAGTGTCCACCTACCTCTTGAACTTTACTTAATTTGATGACTTTACTCAATTGGGCAAATAAATGGGGTGAAGGCTTTAGACTCTGGAAGAGGCACAAAGCGTTAATTAGAACCTGTTAGAGGATTAGTCTCAATCACAATGAGGTATTTGCAGGTCTGGAATATTACTAACTATTCTGTTGTAAGTTAACCTAAAGCTTATATGGCTAAACAAGCATCTTCAGAACCATTTTTGGATACATCTACACAGAGTTGCTTCTGCATGTCCCACTCTTCCACTATTAAACCACTACCATGGTTTTCATGTTGAATGAAACAGAAGACTGATGATTTATTTTGGTTCTGTCTGCCACAAAGAAGCTATAGAGTATTAAAATTGTATTAAGCTTTAAAATTAGATTTCAGTCATTCCTTCTGAGTGATTGAATAACTTGCTTAATTTAACAAAAAAATACAACCACCACAACCCAAACCTCTGGACAAGTACAATTTTTGAAGACTTCAGTACAACCAATCTCAGCCATAAAAGAAATAGGAAAAACACAAAGGAAAACCAGCTGTGATATTACAGACCAATCTGCTGTAGTTTCTGACAGGGGGGTGATCTCCACAAAGCGTACAAACCTTCTGATAGTGCAACGGATTGTCAATGGCGTAGGACAGCGTCGAGATAAAGTTTGGTTTCGTAATCAACGACGCACACTCCTGGATCAGAAACTGAGTCTGAAAAGAACAAGTTAACTTGAACATTCGTAGTGTTTTGTAAAGAGACAATAAAACAAAACTTCTGCTGCACACTGCAGTAGAACCAAACAAAGATTAAGTCTTGTAAGGGCCCAAGTTCTCACTGACTAGATTTTTCTCATTCAATCTTTCTTCGGGTTTGTTTTTTTCTTTTAAAACTGAGAAAGTCATCAAACATTCTCCATCATATGTGCAATGTTTCACCTTCTAAAAGCATCCTCACACAATCAAAGAATACTGGATTCACGCTTATGAGGTAAAAAGTCCGTGGCAAAATTGCTTCAGGATAAAAACACTCCTGAGAATACACAAAGTGCCAGTTAGCGGATTTAGACAAAGTTTTCAAAGACAAAGAAAGGCTTTTACTGCATGTGGTAGAAAGAGCAATTGTACTTAAGCTCTGTTTTTCCACATCAAGTGATTCTAAGTCAGATAATTTGTTGTCTTCTGACTTGAGGACGGGCAAAAGGTGCCTGTGATTGAAAGGCCATATACCAGGAAAAGAAGTTTCTCTGTAGCTAATACTTCTAACCCACCTTGGTGCTTAAAGTGGATCACATTCTAAGGCAGATTTTTAACAATCAAAACTAATAAGCAGGTGCCTCTGCACGAACTGTACCTGATGAAAATCTTTGCCACTGCTTTTACCATCGCCACTGAAATCCACGTGCGAGAATAGGCAGCGTAGTAAATGCCTGTCTGCCTCGGGACCGTGCCTATTCACAATCTGGAAAAAAAAATCCAAAATCACAACTTGGTAGCCGTCATTACAAAACAAGATAAATGGGTGTTTTGAAGTCATCTATGGGATGACTTCAAGCTTCTCTGGCAGCAAAGCTGCTCAGAATCTCCACGGTGCCATGGCTTCACTTTTTCCACAGCACCAGAGCCTAATAACACAGATGTGCAGGCTGGCGCAGGGCTGTACTCCTGTGGAATGTTCACTCTGCAGCAATTTATCCCAGAGAAAAGCCAGCATCTTCACTGATCTTGCAGGCAGCTTCTCTACATCATCTCCTGGTTGGGACTGTCTTACCTGATATGACTCCAGAATATTTTAAGACAAAAGGGAATACTACACAGGAAGTGTTTCCTGCCATCTGAAGAAACATGTTGATCTCAAGCTTGCTTTGAAACCAAATACCTCATGAGAACACCTGCAGCTGAGTCCTTTTGTCTGCCTCTCCCATCATCAGAGCTCTTTCAACTGAATTCTATACCTCAGCCATAAAGAGGTGATGTGTATTTGTTACTTTGCACATCACTCATTACTAAATCTTAACAATATTACATTTTTGTTAGCATGTTGGCTACAGAGCTCATCAGATTGTTGTTTGAAATACCTTCAGGTTGTTTTCATGTTTATTCATTTCTTTAAACTTCAGCTAACTCCACAGCATTACTTGTTTTTAACAAAACCCCAGCAGATATTTAAAGTCACTTATTCACCAGTAGCTTGCCTCTCTTGACCAAACAGAAACAGCTAACAACAAATCAAACCTCCATCTATGGGCAAAATTTTTGCCACCGTTTCCCCTTTCCAGCTGCAGGACTTTGTGCCAGTACAAACCAGCAGCTCTCTGCCTACCTCCACCAAGCTCACTGCTTCACCCCCTCATAAATATCCTTGTTTGCTGGTAGTTTCTTTGTGGGAGAAAACAAACAGCATTGCTCTAGGCTCTGTCTACTGTTTCTGATTGTTCTTATCTCAACCCTCCCACCATTATCTGACCCTGTGCTTCCCTTTCCCTCGCAGCGTGCTTATTGCAGCCACTGACAAGTTTTGTTGTGCTGGAAAGAAGCATCCGAGTCAGATACAGCTCCCCTTCTTGACCAGAGGCTAGAATGTATGTGCTTGTGAGATGTCAGTCCAGAATAAACAGGCCACTCAGTTATATTTGACAGCGCTGTCTTCAAAGGCAGGAATAAGCAGGAAGATGCTCAGATTGGTGCAAAAGGCAGCAAAACTGAATTGACAGCAAATTCTAACAGTTAGGTCAGACCTCAGACAACTGGCAATTGGTTTAGGTAATCCCAACTGCGTAGGTTTATCAATTGCCTATGGCAATGAGACTGCCACAAAGGTGGACTGATTTCTTAGGCAGCTACTGGTGTTCTGACCAAGATGAATTCATCAAAGCAGAAGAATACTGTAAGTACTAATGCCATTGACACAACAACTCTGCTTCAGAATTAAATCGCTTCCCTGCTTAGCAGCAACTTCAGATGGTTAATAGTTGGAAAATTTAGCATATGGGGAAGGGGGAAGAGAGAAGAGAAAGAGGGTTGGAAATGCACTTTCAACTCTAACTACATTCCCATTAAAGCTTTTCCAGGAACAAGGAATGAGAATTACCATTTTTCCTGCAGAAAGATCTGAAAGAAACCTTGGCATTGGCAGCTTTCTTGCACATTTTCAGAACAGTGAAGCCAATCACAACATCATCTATAAAGACTATTTTGGGATGGGTTTTTTTCCCAAGAGAGTGACCAAGCACCAGCACAGGCTGGAGTCTCCATCCATGCTGGTACTCCAAAGCTGCCTAGACATATTCTTGCTAGGCAACCCTGTTTGAGCAGGAGGTTGGACCAGATGACCTCCAGAGGTCCCTTCCAAACTCAACCACTCTGATTTCAGATGAAGTTTGAGCCACCCATATTTCGATTTATCATAGAGACAAGCTGGATTCTGTTTAGGCAAGCACAGGGTTAGAACAAAAGCAACTCTGCTCCTGTAGATGCAAAGTTTGCCTTTTTTTTAAAAAACATATATTCTACATTTTTAAAGTATCATCTACATTACATGACTACTGAAAGCACATTTAAGCAGTAAATAGTCTTAACCTTTGCCACAAGCTATGCTTGATTGATGTATTTAAATGCAAGCGTCATTTTAGTCATTTGTGAGAAGAACTCCCAGTAAGGTTTTTCACATTCTCTGTATGTTTTACAAAATAACATTAAAAAAATTACACCAAGTAGTGTACTGTGAGACAAAGACTTAAAGCAAGCACATATCACCTCTTGAGGTATCTTAAGGAAAAAACGTACTAGCAACCATTTAAGTAATACCAGGAAGTTAAAAAAAAAGGCAAGAGATCATGGAAATTTTAGGAATTTAGTCTGGAAAACCCAGATCTGTCTTATAACCAAACATACACAAACCAGCCATTTCTCCAGGCCAGTTCCAGTCTCTCACAACAGTGAGTCTAAGAGACCTGACCATGTAAGATAAGGAACAATCTGGCCCCGTTTTAGAGCTATATTCCAACTGAATGGTAGATCAACCACATCTCCTCCCCAACCAAAGAAATGTTTAATAGATTATCCTTTGTGTAGGTGTCCCTGACAAATCTGCAAGTCATGCCTCAGTCACACCTTGCTGCAAAAACCATCCGTTGAAACCAACAGTGATGGAAAGGGCAGTGTGACCTCAGATAAGCCCCCTGAAAGTACCGAACTTGCAAAAACATTGAAACTTCAAAGTTTCTGGAAGCTGTATTCCATTTCCATGGATGACAAGATCATTTTAAGATCGAGTAGTGCTCAAATCACCCTCTCTCACCTCAAGATAAGCAACAAATGCCCTTTTAAGGGAGTAAGCTGTTACCAGAAGCTCCCTCTGCTTAAACCCTCTCGCCTCCTAATCTGATTCAAATCACTGCAGGACTGGAAAGGAAAAATGTAACTGGCCCAGCTGCCTGCTGGCAACTGAACGAAACCAGTTCCTAAAACTGGCTCAGTAGCATTCACTTCCTCCTAAGCACTCCTCTGCAAATAATGCTTTCAGTTGATCCTGATAGTCAGAGCCATTTTTAAAAGGGTCAGTTCAACCAGAATTCTTGTCCAGATCTTAAGATATTCAGATTGCAATCTGCAGTTAACTCTGCCTGCCTCCTGAAAAGCCAGGGCTAAGGTGGACAGTTTGACTTCACCACTAAGCCACACTTCATCCAGTTTGATGAGCAAAAAAAACCCACTTCCATCTGAGTTAAGTGAAAGCATTCTGGTGTAAGTAACCACGTTTTCATGCTTTCAGTGAAACTCTGAACAGTAAATGCATTTTTTCCTCCCCCTCCCAATCAGTGTTCTGTGGAACATCAAAAAGTTGAAAGATTTAACCTAAAAGGGTTCGTTAAGTTCTGCACACCAGGCTCCAAAAGCAGCAGCTCATCCTAATATTCAGCTACAAAGTTAACAGCAGTTTCAGCTCTGAGCTGCTTTATTCCACAACCTGACAGATAAAACCACCAGGGTAAGCTGCAATTCCCAGCACCACCAAAACCAGTAGACAGGAATGCACACGAGAGCACTGAATGAGAAAAAATGGGAGTGTCAAATGGAGTTTCTCTTCTTTCTGACCATGTCTTTCATGGCACCACGCATTTACTCACATGCTGTATTTCCTGCTGGCTGGCTCGGTAGTTTTTCTTGGTTAAATTGTCCACCAGGTAGCTGATTTGAGACAAGGCCAGCGAGAGCGAGTCAAGATTCATTGCTGGTTGGGGCGGAAGCAGGCGGCCGAGCCCGGCGCAAAATCACCATTATTCCCCTTTAGTCACCTCAGAGACAGGTTAATTTTTTTTCCCCCAATTAGCCTGTATCTGGTTCTGCGTTATTGTCTTCAGCTCTTCTTGCTCAGTTGTCTTCCTCTGTTCTGAAACATGGCACCTGAAAGAGAGTATTACATTAGACTTCAGTTCTGTAGCAACTTCACAACTACATGCCAGGCACTGCTGTAAAGTTGCTATGGAACACTAACAATTAAGATCAGAAGTTAGGATTAGGGTTTTCTTTCTTTTAATTGTAAAAATATATTTACACTTAAGTTCATAATGTGTTAAAAACAGCAGTTTCTCTGTCTTTTCTACTTCAACCAGAACACTACAGGGTGGAAAGTAAAATCCTGGAGGAAATTCAACATTATGCCTCAGGGCTTTTTCATATTTTTTTCTGCTTGCCAACTTAGTAAACAAAAGGAAAACAAAGTTTAACAAAGAAATTGATAAACCAGACATGTTTGATAGCTTAAATTACATAAACCGTTTGACATAACTACAGCCACAAGCTAACAAGACGCACTATTAAGTCTCTGCAAGACAAGCTTAGTGCTTTTCACGCTCCCCAACCACATTTATTCATTTCTGTGCTTTGCCAGCCTGCAAGAGCCAGCAAACAGCTCTGTCAGAAGAATCTCTACCCTTTCAGTGCTGTGAGAAAGAAAATGAGATACATAATGAATTAGATACCACACACCAACAATTAGGGGTGGGAATCATTCAAAGGATCAATCACAACTTTATTTAAAATAAATAAATAAATGTGCTCTTCAACTCTCTGCAATATTTTGCCTCCCTACATCAAAGTAGTATTGCACTGAACGCCACGCACCAAAACAAGCAATTGTGGATGAGCAACACACAAAGAACTGCAATAAACTAACCCTAACATTTGGCTTCTCCTGCAACAGCTTTCAGTGAGCTACAACAGCAGAGCTTGCCAGCTTAATAAATATCTATGACAACACAAAACTTGGCACTTGACATCTCGGCTGTTAAATTACAGCTTGTCGATGTGATAAAATTGCATCCCAAAGCAAGTCCCGCTAAACCGACAGCCCAAGGAGTCTCGAAGGAAGCCACACACTGCCCTGAGAAGCAGGGCTGTAATTTATCAGAGGCGGAATCAAGCTGGAAGAGTCACTGTTTTGAAGTTCAACTTGATCAAAACACAAAGGTCACCAGGCTTCATGCCAAGAGTCTTGAAGATCCCTGTGTCAGAATAAAAATTACTGCTTTACTGTCTTGGCTCAAGCTGCCGGTACAGGATTTCTGCCTCAGCACTGAGAGGGACAGCGGAGGAGATGGGTCAGCTTGGGCACCCACAACGCTTTGGGCAAACTTCCTGAGGAGCAACCAAACAGGGACAGCACTGGGGCAAGCAGGAAGGGCTGTGCTGGGAAGAACTGCAACTCTTCCCCCTCCTCTGCTTTTATACAAAGGTTTTCACCCACTCATCACACTTAGAACTACAGCTTATTTAACATCTGCCTACACTTTGAAACATCAGGAATAACAAATCCTATCACAGGCAACCAAAATCATTCTGCTCTCTGGAAAAGTTTAATAATAACATGGGTAAACTATTTGTAAGGGAAGTCAAATAAACCGCCTTCCAGACTTTCATTCTGCCACAGAAAACCCTGAGCACTCCAAGAAGCTACAGAAGATCCTACTGATGGAAAAAAAACAGACAACCCACCTTACATGGTTTGAAAAAGACATTTTCAATCAGTTATACTGAAAGCATTCTTTGATGACAAGGCAGTTGTGCTAGGAAAGAATTTCAGAGCATGTTTAAAACCTCAGCAAGAATAATTACAGAAAACTTCCATTTTTTTTTTCTTTTCTGTACATCTGACAAGCTATAATTCTCTACCTTTTCATACATGTTTACAAGCCCAGAGTGTCAAACAGCTTTGCAGGAAGAAGGACAGGCACAGCAATTGTCAAGGTTTCTCAGCTGCACAGTACCTGGCTGTTTGGGGTTTTTTTAAATAACTCAGTTCTGCTTTTGGAATAATCCAGAAAGTGTCACTGGGCATGGCAAATGCACACTTTCCAAGATGTTCTTACTGGTAAGAGTGAACACACTGAACCAATATAAAGCTTCTGAAAAACATGTGTTAATACTCAAACAGCCAGGCCACTGTGTTACAATATTTACACCACAGAAAGCCCCAGCAAGCAGTTAGCACAGGGAACTCAGTCCCTGTCCGAGCACCAGACTCCAGCAACCAGCCTGAGGAACTCATGGGCTGGTGGTTGAACTCAGGACTCAATAACAGGATCCAAACCAAAACTCCAACTCCGTCATTTTTAAGGCAATCACAGAAGTTTCAGAGTTTGCCTTTCAGGCCCCTAAGAGGAAAAAAACAAACAAAAAACCCCACCACATTTCTTTGGGTACTGTTCCTCAGACCAATACAAGAAGCACAGAAACCATACCTCTTCCATCCCGAAATCAAGCTTAGGTACTGGAAGGCTTGAGATGGGCTCAGTTGTACATCTGGTCCTCCCTGCTGTCACTGACCATCCCACCCCACTGCAAGCATCGCTGCCTTCTCCCAAGAAAAGCAGGGACTATCACCTAAAGGTGCTTTAATTGCACAGAAAACTTTGCCACTTTCTAACTGCAAAACCTGTCAGTGGCACCAGAGACTCCAAGCTGGGGTCCAAAGAGGATTTTCCCATTCAAGGAAGCAGATCAAGAGTGCAAGAAGACACCATGACTCAAGGACAGAACACAATAGCTGAAGGAAGTAGCTTCCTATTTATGTTCTAAATATATGGATTGGCCAGCATGTTTGCCGGTACATAGAAAAAACTGACTGCTCTCACAAGTGCCAGCATTTTAGAGGTTCAAGTGGTACAGCCTAACTGACAGGAGGACAGAAAATCAGAGTAATCAAGGAACCCCTGTGAGGAACTCAGAAGTGCACAGGTACCTCTCTGGTCATTCAATGCAAGGCTAAAACCCATTTCTACAGCACTGATTAAGCAAGCTATGAATGCTATGCAAAGCAGAGTTTATTTTTAGACAGGTATATTCTTAGTGAGAATGAACCTCCTGACAGCAGCCTCAACAATTCAAGCATCTTCCAGGCCATGAGGCAAACCTACCACCTTTACAGGTTCAGAAAATGCAGCCTCTCAGCCAGAGAGTTTACCAAAACACCTTAAATTTTCTGACAGAATTAGCTACTTTGAGTGACAGATCCTGCAACACAGTAATGAATGAAGCTATCAGACACGGGACTTGGGAGCTCTTACAGTATTACCATTTTACATTGTGCAACACAACCGATTTGGTTTTTTTTTAGAAGTAGAAAATATTACTGCAATCTACAGTATTACTCAGCCTAAACACTTTCTAAGGAACTCAAGAGGCCACCAGCAAATCATCTGGCATCTATTTCAGTAGATTCTTTTCAACAGCAGAATTCTGTTGGGTTATTAAAACATAAATACATTAGAATTTTAGGCAAGAAGCCAAAAATCACAAAACAGAGGGCCAGCAATAGGTTTTGATAAAAGCAGTACTAACATGAAGCAGCTCACTGAAGGTGAGCAACCTTGCTGCTGAAGATGAAACCTGAGGTCTTCCACAAATTTGGAGCCTGCCTTCCAAAGAAAGTAACTTTAAAACTACTTTAAGCACAATGCTGCATCATTTGTTGGGGTTTTTTGAGTATTTTACAGAGGTGAGTAGCTACTCTCACTGGGTTTCAAGAGCTGTAAAGATTTTAGGCCACATATCCAACATGGGGAGGATAAAACAGCTCAAGTGACAAACAGCAACATGTTGGCTGATGAGATTCTAAACGCCTGTCAGAAGACATCATATAAAACATGCTGAAAGTGCCACTGCCAAACATCCTCTTCAGAACACGGTCTCTTGCCCACTTCTCACACCCATGCACAAACAGAACACACGGAAGAGCAGCGCATCCCTCAGAAGACCCACGGGAAGTGCTCCAAGGAGGGAAGGAGGTTTTGAATCATACCATAGTTAAGTTAGATTTCTGGATTGCTACAATTCTGAAGCTTACAAGGAAAAAACCTTGCAGTAGAAATCACATGAAAAGTAAAACAAACTCCTGATTAACTTGACTGGTTCAAATTTAGGTGTTCACACAGGAAAAAACACCTGAACATTCCACATACTAGAAAACTGCACACAGTTCCAACCAGCGGGAAGCCACGATGAGGATTTGACACGGTAGCTTTAGTTTACAGAGAGCAGCTGAACTAAGCACATATGGCCATTGAAATTTCAAGTTTGGACCCAACCTCAAAGATATCAGGCACACACCAATCGTGGCATGGCTGGTTCAGGCATTTTCACATTTTAACTGGGATTGTTTACAAAAAAAACCTCCAGAAACTTTTACTTGCCACTTTCCTTTCAGTCAGACACTGCAGGACATGTTTTTCCCTGGAAGGAAATTAAGGAACTAATTCTCAAAAGTTTTTGGCTGTTTTCCCACCCAAAAAGTCTTTTTGAACAGTTAAATCCTATTTGAAAAAGTCAAAAAGAACTGCAGTCTTCCTGTAGCAAGGATGGTCATAAAACAAGAGAGAAACCTGTCTAAAACAGGGATGTCTCAGTCATGATTGGCAGTGATAAGAATTCCCAACACGATTTAGTGATAGCCCATCACAGGGTCACAAAACATCAGGCAACTTTTCCCGAGTTGTATTTGAACAGTTTCTCTTCTACTTACTTATCTGAAGGCCAAGAGTGGCCATTAATCAAAATTATTCAGTATCTAGGGGCACTGTGCTAGAAGGATAAACGGGATCAGGTATTTCTCTAAAGAAGAGAGGTCGATAGCAAGTTCACTGCAAGCTTGGTTTGGAGACATCAAGCCAGAAGGATCAACAGTTAATAGCAAATTTAAAAGCATCAGGGCAGAAAAAAAAAAACAAACAATAACAACTCTAGAAAAAGACAAACAAGCCTATTACCAACTAAGTTTGTTTCCTGTTCATAAAACAATCACCTCACCCAGAGTCATCCTGCCTATAATTTTAGTCAGTGCCTTAGAAACAGGAAACACTTAAGTTGTGTGCACTAAGAATGACTTGTCAGGTGTCACACCTGATTTGTTACCCAAAAATGTTCCACTGAAAGCAGATGCTGTGCTTCCCTCTAAGAAGCAAGGCTCAGAAACAGTCTAACTCACAACATATCAACAGA
This sequence comes from Chloroceryle amazona, assembly GCA_027560015.1. Taxonomy (NCBI): domain Eukaryota; kingdom Metazoa; phylum Chordata; class Aves; order Coraciiformes; family Cerylidae; genus Chloroceryle; species Chloroceryle amazona. The sequence continues at coordinate 2,397 of JANHFX010022942.1, read as the reverse complement.
GTAAATGCCTGGTTTTGTAATGTGTTTGCATTATCTCACTTCTGTTGCAAATATAGTCCAAACTGATTGTGGTTTGTTGAAATTAGACTATGACTGCTCACTAACCTTCTGGTATAAGGACAACACGGTACTACTTGGAGTTAGGGAGCTACTGCCAAGGAGTTAACAATAAAGCATCTGTCAAAACAGCCAACTGTTGCTGTTTCTAGTTTCAAAATAAGCAAGTTCATTTTACCATGCAGCAAGCTCTGAACTGGAAGCCAGCGTTGAGAAGCGCTTCTCCCGTATGCCCCGCAGAAAGGTTAGGTGACCAGATAATTTACTATCGCTCACTGTTTGCAAGTGAGCAAAGTCCCAACGACATCGACAGAAGCCACCGAGACGAGCTCAAGTGTAGGCCCAGCACCGGCTGCTTGCTCAGTCTCTCAGAACTCCACCTGTCACCCACAACGCTACGAAAGCGGACGGGGAAGAGAAATAGGAACAGCTCAAAAGCCGAAGGCTTCCATGCCCCACGGAAGCGTTCACCGCGCAGCCGGCCGCCGCCGGAGCCTTTCTCCCAGCACCGGGAGCCCCGGGAGGCGAACCACCGACCTGGAAAACACTCGCGGCTCCCGGGCCGGGCCGGACCCAGGCGTCTGCTGCTCCCCGATGTTGGCTGCCAGGAACCTGCATCGGGTCCCGGCCCTGTGCTTGGCCGGTTGTGCCGCCCTTAATTATGTAATGGTTTTATGTAACCAGCTGGGGCCAGGGGCTCTGCTCCTCCCTCGCACCGCCGCAGGAACGGGGCTTTTCTTGCTGTAAGATTGAGTTGTTTCAAAATTGAGAGTCCTCAGAAGTCAGGTTTTGGTGTGTCAGCTGTGCGCAATCCTAGGTGAGATGTGGGAGGGCAGAGCATGCAGGGAGAAGGGGCTCCTGCCTTGGCCCTCCAGGAGGAGAGTCCATCCCTGTCGAGAGGGGCTTTGCCAAGGCAGGGGCAGGGCCGTCTTGAGGCCAGTGGCACCTCCATGCTCTGGGACCACCCTTGCTTGGGCCGGATGCTGCCCTGAAACCATGGTCACCCAATGGCGTGAGGTGAAGCCTCAAGAAGGGCCTGCTTCCATGGTGACCCACCACTGCTCATGCCTTGGGTTCACAGAATCACAGAACCACAGAATGTCAGGGGCCGGAAGGGACCTCGAAAGATCATCCAGTCCAACCCCCCTGCCAGAGCAGGATCACCTACAGCAGATCACACAGGAACGTGTCCAAGTGGGTTTTGAATATCTCCAGAGAGGGAGACTCCACAACCCCCCTGGGCAGCCTGTTCCAGGTTCTGTCACCCTCACAGTGAAAAAGTTCCTCCTCATGTTTACATGGAACTTCCCATGCCTCAGCTTCCACCCATTTGCGTTGATTTGTTTTAAACTGGAAACATGTATATTTGTTTGCTTTTCAGACAATCCTATTACGTTTCTGTATAACTCTCTCTATTCAGAATGCTACAGACTTGCTTAATATTTGTCAAATGGAGCTCCCACTGTCTAAACCACTGGGATGAGTTTCATTTTATATGTCATCAGTAGGGGCAGAATGAGGAGCTTCATGCTTGGCCTATTTGCTGTAGCACAGTCTTGGGGCCATTGCATCAGAGTCAAAACAAGGAGCAGCTTGTTTCCAAACAAGAAGCATGGAGGAGAGTCTTCCCTGCCTCCTTCCCTGTAAGGGAAAAGGGAGGAAGGGGGGGTGGAGGGGTGTGGGGGAAGAAAGTTATCTTTAACAGATTCTAAAAATGCCTTTTCCCAAATATGCAGTCAGTCCCTTCAAAGGTCTCTTTGTTTATTTTCAGGAAGAAACCCAAGACAGCTGAAAACCAGAAGGCGTCTGAGGAGAATGAGATTACTCAGACGGGTGCATGCAGCGCCAAGCCGGGCCTTCCCTGCCTGAACCTTAAAGCTGTTCCGTCTCTGAGCCCGGCCCTCATCCACTCACCACATTCACCAACAAACCTGCACGCACACACAGGGTCATCTGATTGTGAGTACACCAACATGCTGCTGAATTAAGCTGGGGTTCTTGAAAACATGCTCCTGACTGCAGACCAGGTTTTCCAGTTGGATGCTCTTTCCATAATGGCACAAGCAGGTCTTCTTCAGGGCTCACCTTTTTCCTTCTCTGGGAATTACCACTGAAACAGAGCGGTTTTGTGTTAAGGTCATGATAATGCCATCAGCCAGCGGAAACTGAGACTATGGTGTTGAGTCAGGTTACTGCTTCTATCAAATTAAAAAGGGAAGACCCCTCAAGCTTGTCTCTTTCCTGGAGAAAAGAAGACTGAGGTGTGATTTGATCAATGTTTATAAATATATAAAGGGTGAGTGCCGGGAGGATGGAGCCAGGCTCTTCTCGGTGATGCCT
>JANHFX010022941.1:3550-17365 GCA_027560015.1 Chloroceryle amazona | reverse complement strand
GGGAAGTTGCAGTTTAAATTTATTTCTTAAGTTTTTTTTTAATTAAAAAAATACTGGTATTTTAGAGTTTATTCAGGGGGAGCGGGGCGCCGGCGGAGAACGGCCGCGAGGGAGGACGGGCTGCGGGCAGGGCAGGGCAGGGAGAGAGAGGGGGAAGAGCAACCTTTATCTACCTGCGGCCAGAGCGGGGCGGGAGCAGCAGAGGAACCAGCGGCCACCCCGGGACTGCCGAGACCTCCTCCACTCCCTGTCCCGGCCTGACCCGTCCAGCTCTGCCACACAAGAAGTTTCCTAAGGCTTGAAGCATATTAGTTCACACGCACCGTGTTTTGCGAATAAAATGCTGCAGGGTGAAGCATGGGATATTACTCTACTGAAAGGAGAAACACTGTATCGACGCGGATATCAAGTGCCCTTGTAGGTGCTCATTTACAAGCGAGACTAGAACATGGAGATGGCTCCATCAGGTGTGTGGTCTCATGTTATTTTGTTTAGTTAAGAGATCGACATTTTCAACTACGTTGTAAATAATTTTCTAGATCATTTTTTAGAAAATCCCCCCCATTCCTGGAAATAAATAAATAAATAAATGAGAACTGAAACTTAGCTCCTAGCCCAGGAGGTGTGTAAATTGAAAAATAAATTTCAAAAAATTATAAAAATGAAGCAGCAGGCACACAAGCTGCTCCCCCATTGGGTTTAGTACCTTTCTCAGGCTGGCACTGTGGTGCTTTACATGCTACCAGGTAATGCTCCCTGGTACAGTCATTTCATTTACCAGAGCAGCAATAGCAAAACTTCTGCATGTCCTTTCAGGACTAAAGGAAGTATGAGCACACTTCCTAATCTACAAAGTCACTGTGCATTATGGAGGGGGAGCCTGTTGTTCTCTTGCTATTTTACAGTACTTCTATTTTTATGTATTGTTATTTCCATTTATTCGGGGTTCTCCCTTCCTCCAGATGGATAGAGGAGTTTGATTCCCACTTTTTAGCATCAACTGCACAGAGGGTCCAGGGGGAGCAAAAAGGGTCTTTACAACAGATAATTAAAAAGAAAACAAACCAACCAACCAAAATCAGCCAACCAACAACCTCAGAAAATGTTGATGCATAGATTTTATAGCACAATATAAAGTCTACCCACAGTAACTCCACCTTGGCTTGGAACACAGCAGTATTTTACTGAGATCATGAATCTGTCCAGTTCTCCTCGTACTGGAAGTCTATTCAAAATGGTTCATAAAGAGCTGCCAGCTTAGTTTTCAGAAGCAGCATGTGAAAAGGGAGACTGCCTTCCAGTCACAAGTACTTTGGAAGTCTCCAAGATCTCACAGTACTGTCAGTTTCTTAGCTGGAACTTCAAACTCATCACACTTTTATCTTCATTAGGAATCATTAGTCTTGTCCTTAAAGTATACAATTTTTAATACTGAATGCCAGTGATAATTTTTTTCAAAATTATTCTCACATCTTCCAGTTCAATATAAGCAGTGCCCCAAAATTAATTTCTCTTGATAGCTTTCCATTTAGTCTCACTGGCAAGTATCACATTTTCAGTTAGGTTTGATGCTACAGTATGTCCCTACTGGTGACAAAGAAAATCTCATTTGGATACTTGCAAAAGCTAGAACAGCATGATCAGAGTTTCACTTCTGTTAAAGTGATCAGCATCACAGGGTAGTAAGATAAACCTGAACCTGTCGTAGCCCCTGTGCTGCGGTTGTTTCAGCTTGCATTCTTTTCCATGACACCCCAAAGGAATATATCATCAATCCTACTACAGGCAGTCTGAAGACAATAACCTGTGCATACATTTAAAGACAGAAATGTACTTCTCAGTTTTGACTCACCAAAAACCATCACAGAGGGAAAAAGTTGTACAGTGGTGCAGCAGAGTCATCTAATAACTCTGTCAGCCCATAAATGCCAAGTATTGTACTCACACACAATACAAAGTCTGAGCTGTAAATATCATGCTGGTTTGAAGGCTCTATGACATAACAGCTTCAGTAAGTTTAGAGCTTTTTTAAGTCTATGAAAATTTTTTAACTAACATGAGAAAGAAAAAGTTTAAATAAAGACTTAGGACCTGTGCAAAAAAACCCCAACAAATAATAGTGCAAAAACACACCCCAGAGGGATGGAGAGCTGCCAGAGGAATTTATGTTTCATGGTTATAATGGTGAACACAAATTACAGTTATTGAAGCGTATTCACCACTGTCCAGGAGGAGGTGATAACAATGGTAGTGAAAGCTATACCAGCAATGGAACAATGGAAGAATTTCACATTGTCCCTTCCTTTTGTGCATCACAATAGCAGGGGCAATACCAAATTCTTTAAGGAGAACATGCTGAAGGTCTCTTCAGCTGTGAGAACTTCAGGAAAGAGGAGGGAAGTTTGCTGTGCTTTACAAATACTTGCTGTTATGGCATCCTTTTACAAATTGGCTATGACAATAGCTATGTACTATGAAACATTGGTAACAATTAAGCTTTATAAAAAATACATTTGTGTTCTACAGACCACAAAACAACCACCCAAACTTCTCTGAAGTAGAACTAAGGAAACATTTTACAAAAAAGATGCACAAAACAAAAAGCCTCAAGCTACATAAGAGAAACTGAAGTGTAGCATCCAATTTTGCACTTGAATATGGCATATTCTACAACCTTTTACTCATAAGAGTAATCCTCCTTAATACAGACTGGTACTTCAGAGAATTAGTTGCAAAACACAAAGGCATTAAATCTGGATAATTTCAGAGTAGACAAAATTAGCAGGTTGAAATTTCAGTGAGCTGAGAACAAGAAGTTCAGGAAAGCAGAGATGGTACACCTGAGAGTATTTCAAAGGGAAGCGAAGGAGCAGCTTAAAGTTTGTAGTCAAGTCCTGGAAAATTATTTCTTAAGCTTTTATCAAAACACAAACACTGGACTCTGAGTAGTCACAAACTAGGTGGTTTGTGTGGGGTTTTTTTTGTGGGTTGGGTTTTTTGTTTTTTGGTTTTTTGTTTTTTTTTGTGGTTTTGTTTGTTTGCTTGCTTGTTTTGTGGTTTTGTTTGTTTTTTTTTTAATGCTTAAGAAAAGGTAAAACGCAAACACTGGTTATTTTTACCTTGTTTCAGGAAATCATCTTTCGATTCTGCTCTATTAATTTTGAAGTTGAATACCTGGGACACCTAGATACTATCTCTAAAATATTATGTATTTTTGCTGGCAGACAAATTAGCAAGAGTTGAAATCTGACTTTGATTTTTCTGTATAAATTTATATCCACTTTCAGAAAATATCCCCCTCCCTGTATTCCTGTCTTTGTTTACTGTGGAACATTTTTCTGATTTCAAAATCTAAAAAAAATATGTAGAAAGGTGGTACCAGAGCTGAGAAACTAAGGACTAATAGCACTGCTGCTACACTTCAGGTTGCCATTAGTATCTACATACGAAAATAAAGTTTGTTGCTTCAAGTTACTCAACAGTATGTAAAATAGCATCTCAGCCAAACATTTCTTCCCATTTATCCACAGCTATTTGGGCATTCAACATAGCACATTACATTTTGAGGCATTGTAGAATTTCTTCCTACCCAGAAGTAAGGGTATGGGCAAAAAAAGGGAAAATTATGCCCAGAACACATGCAAGAAGCAGCATGTTGTAGCTTTTTTGATCATAACTGCACACCTCTTCTTCAGTTATAATTTAACCAAAAGCACATTTTCTAAGTTTCTTTATTAATATTCCACACTACCACAAATTGCCTCATAATGTAAGAAGAGCTGCTTATTGCTTCCCTGGCATAAGCAGTTGACCTCAACTTACCTGCCTACAATTATGCAAATGAAACAGTTAGTGAAAATCAAATTAACAATCAGAAAAGACTGCCCACAGTTTACTTTTGTGCTTGAAATTGCCACCCACTTACTTGTTTGTTAACTTGGGCATCCAATGGAAAAAAAGGAAATTATGAGAGTCTGAAAATACTAGAAAGGGCAAAGAATGGCAACCTGCTGCTCATCTGCTAGGAACAGGCTAATTTAATATGAAGTAGTGTGCAAGAGTATTGTGCTTAAAGAAATACCGCCCCCCTTATTCTGTTGCACATAAGCCAATAACAGAACTTTTCAAGAGCAAAGCTGTGTAATTAAAGCCCTGCCAAGTCAGAACAGTCTGGGTCAAAGTTTAAATGCAAAGATAGCACCTCAGCTCAAGAGGTACCTAAGTTGCTATAGACTGGGAAAGCCTGGAAGAAAAAGGCTTATAATATTACCTCCACTATCTGCTGCTAGTCACAGCAAAGAACTGGTACTAGGTTAGACAAACCCTTGGTCTGACCCTGTGTTTACTCATGTATTATGTGGGTTACAGAGACCTATGTGTAATTACACATCTGCCAGCAATTCTTACTATAAGACCATCTTTTCTATTGTATAAAATTTTGCCAAACATGCCAATCTGCTTTAGGAAGAACATATGTCTGGAACATTTCAGCTAATCAGTCATTTTCAAGATTCAAGTGAGAAGTAGTACAAGTCAAGAAATATCAGCAAATAAAGGAGCAACTCACTGAAACATAATGTAAAGAAGGAGCCATACCAGGGAATGGGCCTGGAAATGATTAGTAATTAGGATGAAATGGGTGAGAGCAAACAGGAAGTAGATGTTGGAGTAAGGAAAAGCCAGAGCTCTGCAGGGAACTTGGAAACCCTTGGGGCCTTAGCCAGAAAGAAGAAGTCAAGAGAAGCAAAAAACCCAAAAAGGTCATTAGGAAATATATGACAGCTGAATTAGACTCAATGGGAACAAGACAGACAATGAGCAGCAGGCGATGCAGCAGAGCAGCTCTGAAACAGTGGGGCCCACCACCAGGAACAAAGTGAAAAAGGTAACTGGAGCTGGCTAGAGAAACAGCACATGGGAAAATTCAGGATTGTATCACAGGTAATTGGGGGAGGAAAGGGCTGAACAAGTAAAGTACAGGGAAGGAAAGCAAAAAAATCTCTATATAACTGTACCTGGATTTAAGTTAAAGATTCAGATCTCACTTTTCTTCTACTGCTGGCAAATGCTTATGAAACATTTCACAAAAGTCTCATTTCAGTTTTGTGCTGATGTAAATAAAACCTGCAAGCTTACTAATGTTCAGACACAGCATTCACTAATGTACTGGGAAACTGATGTGCTAGATTCAAAAGGTTCCAGTTGTATTGATATCACATACTAGACTGTAATTTATGTTTTTGTATTTCATTTAAAAATACATAGTAAATCACATGCATCATAATGAATACTTTCATTAATGATATTGTTCAACTACATAGAATGATTATGGTCTATAAAATCTTGGTTTGGTCTTGGTATAGTTAGAAAGCTCATCATCATTTTGAGACCCGTTCACATAGATGGGTCTCAAAAGTCTATCAGATCTGTATAAAGTGGAGGTGCTATCTATGACTTCTTGAAAGTAGAAGGTGAATTAAGACCTGAAGGTAATCTTACTGTCAAACCAAAAGTGAGTCAGTGGTGAATAGACTATATCATATCTCAAAATTAATAGAGTTACAAAATTTCTATTTTTTTTCCCCACTTTCCTATTGATAAAAGCAGGATAATAGTTCTCATCTCCAAGGATTGTGTGGATACTGTTAACTTTTGTGTAACAGACAGTTTTTACAAAAGATCTGATAAAGCTAGAAACAAATTATCAGTTGTCATTCAAGAGGTGTCTGGATATTGTTCAGAAATTTACGGAGCCACATTGCAAATGAGAAATTAACAAGAAACTTAATTGTTCTATCATGAATTCAGTATCATCTTATGGGAAAAAATAATTATTGTTTTTTCTAGGAAAAAAAAATTGCTCAAAGGAGAAACGTACCTCTAGGCACAGAATCAGCATCCAAAGCTAAATAAGCAATACCTAGTTTGAAACAAGTTTGGTTTCCATTAGCAAAAAAAAAAGCCACCAAACTAAGCCCAAACCCTCAAAATTAATAAATAAATAAATAAAATTAAACCAAACCAAAGAAACAAATCATACTACACTTCTGCAGATTAAGCTGAAGTTTGTGGTAAACTAAATGGGAACAGGAGTCTTCTCAAAATCTATGCAAGAAGAAAGAAAGTTGGATTTAAAAGAGACTGAAGCACTACAATGGGTTATTTATGTATTTCCTGGATAGGAAAGATATCACGTGTCTGTTTGCTTCACTGTGGCATTGAAGGTAATGTTGGATTTTGTAGATTATTCTACAGACCAAAAGAATGTTGCTGGCTCAGTTTACCCATTAATCACAAGTAGTTTTCTTGTTCCTAATGCTTTCCTTTGAACACTTAGAAAATACAAGTGCAGCTGTGGACAATATTCTTATAACAATATCAGAACTTCACTTATTTGCCATCTGGATTTTAAAACTATTTCATTATAAATATATATATGTATGTAAAAAAAAATCCATTACCTTTTATCTGCTTGAATTCAAAGAGTACAAATCAGAATTATTTGCAAGGTAAGATCGTGCTTACTGAAACCAAAGGAGAATTCAGCCTAAAAGTATAAGAAGTGATATTGCTTGTATGGGAGCTATAGTTGGAGGCTTTGAGTAAAGGCAGTACTCGCAAGCATAGCTCTAGCTATGGGATTTGCACTCAAGCTTTAAGCATGATCTTCCTACATGCAGATTTAAAAAGTGGTTCCTCCCACAGATCCACAGAAGTTGATGAGAAATTATGCTACCATGCCTCCAAAGAGATATCCCCTGAACACTGGGAAATAAGCATCTAAATTTCCTGTCAGTGGAATTTCAGTTTTGCGTGATCACTTTCTGAACACCATCATTAGAATACAACTCAAAAGACAGCACCAATTCCTTTACAAGTACATCTATTTTAAAAAGATTAAACTAGATAAGTGGAAAATAATTTCTTCTGTTCCCTACCTGATATTTTTGGAATACGTATAGAGCTTAAGCTCCCTCAGTATCACCAAAATAAATCACATGACTCAGTGGTATTGTTCCTGAATATTTCTGACTTGCACAACAACACAGGTAAAGCTAAAAGCAATAACCAGTACAGCTATGCTAGTCCCTAGAAGTGTAGTGGTGCTAATTCAAATTGAAATTTTGGTGGTCAGTCATGAAGTGACAAGGGAGGAGGAATTGACAGCAACATTGCTTTTTATAAATCACTGCAAGTCACAAAAGACTACCAAGACACAGAAAAATGAGAAGGAAACAGAGACTAGTATTTCATTAGATGTCATCTTCAATTTTGTTCTGATTGCAACTGATTTGACAGAGGATTCATTAATAAAAAGCCTGAGTGGCATTATTGGGTTTTATTCCTTCTCTTCTAGATTTTACTGCATTTTTAAAAAGTGAAAAATCTCATATTAAATTATAAGGTTAATGTCTAAACCATGTTAGATAGCATTCAGGAGTTCCATGTTCATAACGTACAAGTAGTTTTATCAATTCATATCATAAAGACACAGAAATTAGTACTATCATGATGAATGTGGTTTTAATAGACATTTTAAATTAATACATAAATTAGGCCTGACATACAGTTTTCCTGCTAAGACATCCTACTGGAGAGACATAGGTCTAAGTTCTTAGACATTTAGGAGTTTTATGGTGAATATGGATATCACTCAATTATATTGCTTGGTTTGGGTGTAAAGTGTACAAATAAAAGGTCATTTTATCAAAGCTGCAATTAGGAAGCTTCACAGGAGTCAACAGTGATATTTGAAGCCATATAATAAGTTTTACTTTAGGTTACTTATACTTTATGCTATAAGCAATAACTGGACTATGTTTGTGAACTTTTAGGATACCTTTAGTATTTCTTTACACAGTAAGAATTCAAGGTTAATACTCATGGCAGGTGAAATGTAACTTCTGCCTCAACACATGTTGTATGTGATCTTAATGGACATGTACTTCGAAGATATCCTGAAGTCTTTAGATATTGCCATAGAAAACTTTAAATATAATCATCACAGAACTCACAGTGTTTGATGTATCATTAAAGTGTCATAAGTAGCAGCTTAAAAAACTTCCATAAAATGTTAAAGATGTGTTTATCTCCTTAAAATATATCACAATAATTCCCAAATGCCTGTCACTAAATTGTAAATACACTTAAAAAAAAGACAGTTCATTAATAAAAATGCAGCTTCACCAAGATCAAATGCTTTGCCAAGAGTTAGTTGCAAGTTATTTGCCATCTCTATTGCAAACAGAGGTGGGTAGTTTTTTTGCCCCTTTCCCCACCCTTTTTCAGAGTCTGGAGTTTATTTTCCATCTTTTTATCAAACATTGTTGTCATTCTCTATTCAGAAGCCTGAGTATGGCTACAGTGGTACAGTTGCCTAAAAGAAATCTACAAAAAAGCCCCTAGCAATCTATCTTAACAACCAGATACCCAACATTGAGTATTTCAAGACACGGCACAAAGGGATTAACTATAGTGTGTTAAAGCTATATAAACCAGAGCCAACCATATCCCATACATACAAAAGTCTTATTTAGTCTTTCAAATATACAAGCAATGCTAGGCATTTTTATTTTACATCTCAGCTCCTTTCTTGCTTCCAAGATAATGCAAGTATTTACACACATACAACTCCCCACATACACTACAGGTATATGTATGATATTAAAAAAAATATTTTCATATATATATAGTTTACAAATATAGAGGAGAGAAAGAGTGTGTGTAATTACATATAAACTATCTTGCAACTGGAGTGGTGTAAATAACATATTATTGGTTTACTGGTCAAGCTGAAAAGATTGATGACAAAGCAGGGAGGGTATCCCATCTAAGCTTTCATGTATTTCACTTAACTAATTGAAGTAATAGTAAATTTGTCAGCATACTGATTTTAATAATACATTGTTTCCTACTTGGACAAGTGAGTTAGATTTATTTCAAGAATTCTTCCATCAACCAGAATAAGTAAAATTAATAAAGATACTGGAGCTTATATGTTCTTTCTGAAAGGTGGGAAAAGCAACAGAAACAATTTTCCACAGCTTTTAGATAAAACTTTTGTTAACTAGAGTTCAGGTTATATGACTTCTCTATTATAACAATGTTCACAGTATTTTTCTTCCCACTTAAGTCAATTACGGTAACCTTAGCCACCAAGGGTATAACAGATCAGCCCTAATACTGAGTGATCTGCTTTTTAAGTTTCTTCAACTCCTCAACTGCTTTCCCATCTTAATAAGAATTTCATTAGTTGTTCTTCTCATGAGACCATTGAAACAGGAGAACTAGTAAAGTCCTATGTCATGTTTTTCTACCTAGAAGATACTCTATATGTTTACAAATAAATTAATTACCTCTGTTTTCATTCTTATAAAAAAATAACAAAACAAAACAAACATAGTCCTTACTCTCATGTTGTGAAAATATTTTTTTAAATATGTGCCGTTACCAAATATACCCTTTAAGTTAGACATTTGTGAAGAGAGACACTGTAGAGGGATAGAGATAGAAGGGAGGGAGGGTTGTTTTTTTTTGTCTGTAACTGGAACAGTTGTGAGAATATGGAATTCAGGATTAAGGTGAGTTTTATTCTGGAATCACATTCATCTTGGTTTTGTATGCTCTTCTTCCAGGTAACCACCAACAAGACTGAAGTAAAAGGTTATTTTTGGACTTTGACTGTAGAAATCAATCTTGAACTCTAATGAGCTCCAAAACAGGTTGCGCTAGTACACATGTCACTTTGGTCTTCAAAAATCCTTAGTTTTATACATATTTTGACCTCTCATTTGTTTTTAATATTTCAAAGAACCTGGGTTTTCAGGTGTATCAATACTCTGTTAGCTTACCTTCTATTTAAAAGCCTTTATATACTTCTGCACATTCCATCTAGAAGCAGTGCCTTTGCTCTGATCCTGCAATGGATCCAAGCAAGTAAAAAGTCTTATGTATGTGCAGCTCTCTGTGCAAAGCAAAATTAGTTTAGTATAATAGCTAGGTGTAAGGATTAGACTGAGGATCACATTACAGGATTAGGGCAAATACACATGCAATGGATTTTGTAGGAAATGACCAGGCTTACAGTAGATGCACTCTCAGGGCCCTATTTATAGTATAATCTACTCCCTAGTCAGGTTAAATTAATATCCTGATCCTTTTTGCATATACTAGTTGGCATATTCTTAGTACATTTTTAAAAACTAATCTTTTATCTAGGGTGGCATTTGCTGTTACAGTGCAGTTTAAAACTCAGTACAGAATTTGTGTCAGCACTTTTTGTCCCATGAAGAGCTGAAATTAAAGTATTAAAACATAGGTAATGCAGACGTTTCCCAAGAAGACTTACAGCTTCTTCCAGCCTCATAAAAAACGAGAGCAATAAAACCCAGAGGTACTTTATAAGCATTTTTTTTAGGTTTCCTAGCCATGGAAAGGATTTTCCATAGTCTTCTGAAAGTAATTTATTTTCCAACAACTAGCAGGCTATTTTTCTGCTTGGACTAAAAACCTGTTCAGATTATTTCAATCCAAAACTTAACGTTTCACACTAAGTGACAGAAATCCATGATCACCTTCATATTGTTTGATCTAGCATCAAACACCAGAGGTGAAAATCATTCTATCTTTAGCAGTACAGTGTGATCAAATAATGTAGAACTGAATCCAGGGTGAGCCGAGATACACATCTTGAAATTCAAGATATGAATAGAATTCATTTCCCCACCTTTCAAATCCACTTTTCTAGGTTATCCATAGAAATCAGAACTAAAAAGACTTAAAAAAATACAGATGGCAATTTTATTCAAATGAACTAATAAATATATTTATGTTATGAACAGGTATTTTTATATATATATATACACACCCCACTATCTGATTATCTGTCAGAGGAGGAACTTTCACAATTAACGGCTAGACATTGGGAATTTTGATGTCTATCATCTGATTTGTCTGAAGCTGAATATAAGTGTAAACATGTAGGTACAGCTTATGGTATGTATTCTACCTGAATGGCATTAACTTACATTTTAGTAACATTAAATTTACTCATAGAAATTTTATTTTCAAAATAAAATCCTATATTCCTATAATCCAAACAGCTCTTTTCTCACTATAAATTGTGGCCAGATATTTACTAGACAGGGTAACAAACACATATTATCTATGCTCTGTGAGTGGTTGGAAAGATACTTTTATAGCTAGAATAGCACACCATTATAGAATTTACTGCTCTCAGCAGAGAATAATTACAATAGGTTATACCACTACAAAATGGGGCAAGCATTTGGAAATCAACAGGCCAGTGTAGGTTATAAGTAAAATCAGAGTCTGGATTGCTTATGCTATCCTCATTTGTAGAAGCTGAAGCTCATTTCCTCACAACCATCACTCTCTCATTCCCAAAATTCACAGCTCCATCAATGTGAAATCACAGCTCCATCAATGTGAAATCTTCTTCTCCAAATTCTCATTTTCATGGTTCCCTTTATATTTCCACCTGCCCAGTCATGTTTCCTCCTCCCTGCTAACATTTCTCTTTCCTTCTCTACGCCTCCATATTTTCCTCAAAGTCGAGATTGTCATTCACAACTTCATAATGGTCTACAGAATTAATTCTGTCCTCTTTGGCAAAGCAACTTGGCAAAGACTGGAATTGTTACAGAGGTTCTTGGAGAGATTTATGTTAATAAATTTTGACTAATTCTATTGTTCTTCACAAATGTTTAATTTCAAAACACTGAATGCACCTTCCAAGTTTGGGACATATGCATATTTAAATACTTTTCCAGACTCTGCTATGAATAATCTGTATTTGTCATAGCTGCTAGAGATTAATGTCTAATCTCATTCAACTTCATATAGTAACAAGGTTATTCTAACACCTCTAATTTCTGAGCCTCTTATCCTATCTAAAATAGCACAAAATAGAATATTGCACTTGGACTTTAACATGCTTTAAATCAAAACAGAGGCCACAATAACTTTTCAGATTACGTATTACCTTCTTATTTTCTTACAATGAAGATATGCAATAATTTTTGTCATTTTTTTGCTAACCTTTGTATGTTTATTAAAGCATTTTGTGACTAATGAGAATTATTAGATAGATTTTGATTCTTCCCTCTCCCTATATCACTGTTTATTGACTAAATTGAAGTGCAATTATCAGCTTTAGCCTGTTCAAATTTCAATTACATTCAGGTAAAACATTGAGTTCTTGGTACTAACAGCTAAAGACCAAACCTTCAAAGGTTTTTAGGTGCTTAAAGACGAAGGTTGGAAAGGTACAGGATTTTCAGAAACGCTTAACTACCTTGTGTAGTTTTGCCTTCTGAGGATCACCTCGTTTTTTCCTGCAAATCCCGTTGGATGTGTGAGAAGGTGTTCTTATCTTCTCCCTTAGACATGAGGGAAATTGTTTACAGCCATCAGGACCCTCATTTTCCTCCTGGACCTTAATATCTCCTGAATTCCCCTAGGTAATCCTTGCTATCTCTTTACTTATGCAGCCCATTTTGACAAAGATAAGCAAGGTGTACGGCTCCCAGCAGCATCTTTCAGGGCAATTCTGGAGAATGTGAAGTTATGCAGACAGCAGCAAGGAGTAGTTCATGGCAGTAACCTCTTCAGTCACCCAGCAGCAACAGCTGAAATAGAGATGCAGTCAAACCCTAAATGCTTTGGAAGTCTGGTCCCTGAGTTGTGTGTAATCTGGGCCTTTATTCTCCAGTGTAATAATGTCATTTAAAGAGCAGCTTCACTGTAAGTATCACATGAAAGCATTTTGAATGAGAACAAAAGAAGCACATGAAATATTGTGGGAAGAATTAAGATAAAAATGAAATTCTGTGAAATATTAATTTGGTAAAACTCTTCAAGTGAAAATACAAGATAATCACTTGCTGATTTATATCAATTTCATCTTTCATATACTTTTAAATTAGTGAAAGTGTGGTGCAAAAGTTTGGAAATTAATTTCACAGATAGCTGTGCCTCCATTTCCATAATTAATTGCACAATATGGTACTATGAATCTTATAACTATCAGAAATATATTCAAAGTTATATTCTCACTGATTACAGTTTGAACCGCAGGAAAACAGCTTGCAGTTTGGCCCAAACACTTAAACATAGGGATATACATGGCAGTTGAAAATATTCTGAATACAGTTCATGCTAAGGTAAGCATATGCTTTTGTAAAAATTTGGCTTTTAGGAAATGAACTTGGAATCAATGCTCTAGTCCTATAAACACAAGCTTATGTTCTCCAGAGCTGATCCAGCAAAACACTTAAAACATATTCTAATATAGGACTGGTAATATGCTTAACATTAAGCTCTGACTTAGTGAAATGCTTTTAGCACTTGCTCAAGCATATTTTGTAAGATAAGCATACTGAAGTATTAAACTCTCACCACACATTTTTCCAGGACTGTGGTCAATGTGTGCCTCCAGCCATAGCATGACCTAATTACGTATGTGTTTGAAAGCTCCTGAATAGACAAAAAGTCCAGCTCTCTACTGGTGTAATTGCACTGAAGGCACTGGAGTTACAGCAAAGCTTCCATCCTATGCCTTTAAACATTGCACAACACGTACATTTTGTACGTTCACACTGGATCTATGTGCTACAGACGTTACTGCAGGTGGTGTAGACTCACATCAGATGAACATGTGAATGTTTAGGATATGATTTTCAGTGGGCCTTGATGCCAGAACCAAAACCTCAAAAAAACCCAACCAACAAACCAACAATAAAACAAGAACCACCCGGGGCGGGGGGGAGGGGGGGGGGGCCACTTCCCGCAGTT
>JANHFX010022937.1:0-35887 GCA_027560015.1 Chloroceryle amazona | reverse complement strand
TTTTCTTTTTTTTTTCTTTTTCTTTTTCTTTTTTTCTCAGTTTGATTTTATATTTTACCTCTCTGTACACTATAAATCATTCTACTTATGATATTTCTAGTTTTGACATAAATGGGCAATACATTCGAAAGACAATTCCCCTTCTGACCAATTTACTGGTTGAAAGGCAAACTTAGTACATTTAAACAATTTCAGACTTCCTGTCAAATAATTTGTCACAGTGATTGCACTGATTCTAAATACAGTTTCTTTTATCTTTCCATGTATATATGTAGTTAACAACTAGGCAGCCGGGTAATATAATGTTATAACATATCCTTGGAAGCTGAACATTCTGGGTTCCAGAAGTTTAAGGAGGAGAGACAGCTTCTGAGCAATCAGTGAATGACCAAAGGGTGATTCAAAGGGAGGGCAAGGAGGATGCCTCTGTGGGAAGTTGTTACAGTGGACACTGCCTCTGGGATAAGATAACTGTTTAGGGAATTGGTTTTGACACAGGAGGTAGGCCAGATCTGCAGATCATCTGTTATTTCAGGTGTTAACATGTTTTTTCCACGTTTTGTAATGTGGATACAAGCACTGTGACATCACCTGCTGATCTGGTCTCCAGATGAAGGAAAGCTGAGAGAACCCATCCCATCTTTTTCACTTCTCTGCTCACTGAAGCTACCAGAAGGTTGCACCATACAGACTCTTGTATATGTCACTGCCCACATTGTTATTATTCTGTATTCACTACTGAGCAGTATGATCTGCATAAGTTGCACAAGACTCAACCTTGATGATGTAGTGCACAGTGTGTTGCTTTAAAAACATGGTGTATTGAGTGTTTGGCACTATAAACATATGGTACTGCACTTATTGCTGTGCCATATGGAGTTCTCTTCTCTGCTTAGCAGATAGTGCCAGGAACACATCTGTATGGTCTTGTCATCAGTGGGCTCTGTCGATTCTATTTCTTTACACCTTTTTGAGCACCACTAGTTTATGTGCTTATTTTTCAGTTTAGATTCAGGATGAGAAGTTCACTGGAGATTTTCCAATTTCTAATTACTTGAGTTAATTGGAAGAATTTTAGATTTGTCTTAGGTGGCATTTTCGTACCATGGATAATAGTTTTGCTTTTTCCATCAAAGTTTAAAAAAATCTAGCACATGACCCAAACAGATCTCTGAGCTGTGACTACCTCCTGTTTATAATTATCAACAAAATAGACAAAATCACAGATTCTCTATTTCCTGCAGAGATACTAAAGGAACTCTGCAATCTTTTAAAGAACATAAAGATCAATGAAATTTAAAGAAAAAAAAAATAGATAAGTTGCAAAATTAGGCATCTCCATCACAGCTTTTAAGTCAGAAATAGTTTTAAAATATACAGTTTTGTATTATTGTGGTGAGATTTTTCACAAATGGACAATTCTTAGAAATATTTCCCCAAAACTGTTCTAAAGTGTGTGCAGAAGTCAATGGTAGCTTCTTCTGTACTTTCTGAATAATAAAAAAAAGTGGGGGGAAAAAAAAAAAGACATCTTCTATGCTTTTACTGCTTTGCAAAACTCTTTATATTCTTATTTGGCTACATGCCTACTGTACACTAAACATTCCTGATACATTTGTTGCTTTGCATATCTTTTCCTCCTTATAATTAAACTAATTGGACAATTAATCAGTGTCACCTGTAGCCCTGAATAGCAACTGACGTTAATGAAGGAGGCTGTTCATAGTCCAGACTTGTCAGGGTAGGAAGAAAAGTCTATATTCTGCATGTGGAAAGCCAATTAAAACTGTGGAGTTAGGGACGTGCAGATTGGAATAGAAATTATCTTTGTGATAAATATAAATTCCCAGACATCTTTTGAAGTCACAGGGAAAAACATGTATTTTGTTGTTGCTTCACACACCTTTGTAGTTAGATTGCTGAGTCCATTAACTCTTTTCTAAATTTTAGAGAAATAGTGTCTCTGGTCAAAATATTAACAGCAGAATAAAGCTTAAGAGAGGAAATGTTTGTAGATCTGTGTTTCAACAGCTCTACTGCTGTGAGATGTTCTGGTTTTGGCAGAGAATATTATCAATCTGTAATAACTGCTATTCTAATTAGTAAAACCTAAGTAAATCATATATAGTATATGAAGGGCAAGCTGCAGGGACCAATTTACCTCTGTTGGTGAAAATCACATCTCCTATGACAGTAGGATGCCATCCCTTAGGAGCAGGGGGTGAAGAATTCATTGTCAGGGAATGGAAAACACCGACTGTTTTTCATCTGTTGCCTCAGTGAGTATTTACAGGGTGGCAGTAAAATATAAGAGCTGGGACATTCACCCCACTCCAGGTCCAGTTGTTCATCAATGCACCATTTCTTTTGTTTGTGTTTTTCTTTTATACTCTCTTTAGTATATATAGGTCCTGTCACAAATCCTTCAGGCATCCACACCTTCAACCCTGTTTAACAAACAAATATGCAATCTTATTTTACTGTTATCCCTGTCATTTGTCATCAACCTCTTGTTGGTGTATGACATGACTTGAACTAAAAAGAGGTATTTTGTATCTGTTAAGGGCTCCATACAAACAACTCTGTCTGTCTAAGTAAAGCGTTAGGCCACTGTTCCTACAACAAATCACTTTGTAGCTTTCACCACCACAGGTGCATAATCTGTCTAATCTGAAATCCTACTGCATTTGACACTTAGATTAAATCATGCAGAAAGGGTCTGTGTAAACCACAGTTGAGACAAGACCTCAAGTTTGACTGTGATATTTTTTTTTTCTAGCATCTGAGGTATCTTTTAAGAGAAATGCTCTTTAAGATGTGTGAAGAATGAAACACAAAAAAAATAAAGGCAGAAGACCATGCACCTCAATGTCTTTCTTATACTGTGGGGCTCAAAACTGAACACAGTATTCAAGCTTCAGCCTCGCCAGTGCCGAGTACAGGGTCACAATCACTTCACTACTCCTGCTGGACACACAATTTCGATACAGACCAGGGTGCTGTTGAACTCCTTGGGGCTACCTGGGCACTCTGCTGGCTCATGTTCAGCTGGCTGTCCACCAACACCTCCAAGTCCTTTTCTGCCAGGCAGCTTTCCAGACACTCTTCCCCAAGCCTGTAGTATTGCCTGGGGCTGTTGTGACCAAAGTGCAGGAACCAGCACTTGGCCTTATTAAACCTCATCCAGTTCAACTTGGTCCATCGATCCAACCTGTCCAGATCCCTCCGCAGAGCCTTCCTACCCTCAAGAAGAACAACACTCCCACTCAGCTTGGTGTCATCAGCAAACTTACTGAGGGTGCACTCAATCCCCTCATCCAGATCATTGATAAAGATGTTAAACAAGACTGGCCCAAAAAATTAACCCTGAGAACACTGCTTGTAACTGGTCACCAACTGGATTTAACTCTGTTCACTACAGCTCTCTGGTCTTGGCCATCCAGACAGTTTTTAACCCAGCGAAGAGTACACCCATCTATGCCATGAGCTTCCAGCTCCTCTAGCAGAATACTGTGAGTGATGGTGTCAGAGGTCTTACTAAAGTCCAGGGAGACAGCGTCCACAGCCCCTCCTTCATCCACTAGGTGGGACAACTGGTCATAGAAGGAGATCAGGTTGGTCAAGCAGGACCTGCCCTTCATGAACCATGATCCCCTGGTTTTTGTCTGTGTGCCATGTGAATACACCTAAGATAAACCCTTCCATAATCTTCCCTGGTACTCAGGTCAGGCTGACAGGCCTATGTCTGTACTATGGGACCCAGGAACATCTCATGGCTTCTAGGGTCCCAGCTCTCAGCCTACTTCCTGGGACAAACCTTGAGTGGGTGCTTTTGCTTACAGGCATGTTGGGGCAAAAAGAAAGCAGTCCCTGAGAAGTCTAGCAGGCTGTTAGTTTTGGCCGTCTTGAAAGGCAAAAGCAGGTACAGCCTGGCAGATTTGGCATAAGCTCCTCACCAAAATACCCCTGTGTCCTGTGAGGAGGTTTTAATATAACCCATGGTCTGGAGTTAGGCATCTGTGTATTCCTCCAGTTACATACCAGGAGGTGAGCACATCAGACTGATACTGAAAATGTGACAAAAGCATTGACCTGGGAAATAAGTAGTGAAGGGTTGGAGAAGACACTCCAAGACTTAGGTTTTATAGCTCCCAGAGATTTGTTTAAAATTTACAAATGTGACCTATTTACTGGAGGTAGGCAAGACATCCACACAAAAGAGGAATGAAAGGAATTAGAGGAAAAAAAGTGGGAGAAGGTTTGCAATCTCATTCTGAGTAGGAGTTTCAATGCAGATGTCTGACCTTGTGAGAGACGACACCAATGATTCCCTTACAGGACATTTCAGAGAGGTGGACAGAGGGCAGCTGAATCTATTGCTCCTTGATTCAGCTACTTAAGTATTAAATGAGACAGCAAGTGGGCGGTGATATTGAACACAGTGATTAGGGTACTGAACACTCTCTCAGTGGGCAACCCTGTTGAAATGTGCATGGAAACATCTGGTACAAACCGCAACTTTCTGTCAGCTGTTATGTGGCCATGGAAAAGATAACTATTTTGAAGCTATAAACTGGGATTACATGCCTAAATGGAAGGTAGATGCCTAAGCTATTTTTTGGAGCTAGTGATTGGACAACCTTTGACCTACACTGTAGGTACCTCTCTAAAAACACATTAAAAAATAGGAGCACATGTACCTTTTATTTATTTATTTTATTTATTTAATTTCTTATGTAAGAAAAAGTAAATTTAGAATAGGAAAATATATATTAAAAGGAGAAAAACATGAGAGGCAAAGCAAACTCTCATCATAATGCAAGTTTCATCTGA
The DNA here is from genome assembly GCA_027560015.1 of Chloroceryle amazona. Taxonomy (NCBI): domain Eukaryota; kingdom Metazoa; phylum Chordata; class Aves; order Coraciiformes; family Cerylidae; genus Chloroceryle; species Chloroceryle amazona. Next base: position 31,054 of record JANHFX010022937.1, on the reverse strand, counting down.
TCTTTACTGTGTATCACAAAGGCCAGTTAATGTCTTTGGCCCAATTCTTGGCCTTGAGGGAATGTCAGAAAGCTATTTGTATTGGTGTAAGGGAATTAAAAATCTTAATACAAATACCTCATAAAGTCAATCCAAAGCATAGGTTTATTTCCACTGTACATGGCTTTTGATAATTTTGATCTTGGAGTTCAGATTCCCACTAAGCAAAACAAATTGCATATTATAGCAGGTAATGTAAACCAGTTAACATCATGTGTGTTCTCAACAGTCAGTTCTCTAATTATTTGACGTTGAATTCTTCATGTAACAGTTTGCAGCTTCAGCAGCAGAAATGTAAATCTAGTGCTAACCCTTGAATTTTAGCTCCTTTGCCAAAGATGCCAGGTACTGTATTTTCAGCTTCACAACAGAATAATCAAGGTGGAAAAACATATACTTGAAACATGAATAAATATAGAAAGTGACTGGTAGAAACTATTTTTTCATATATATTATACATGAAGCATGTACTTTGCTTGATTCACATTGTATTTATATTACAGTAGCTTCTACTGTTCTTGTTACATTATAAATCTGTGATAAGAGACAGAGTGCTACAAAGAATTTACAAACCAAACTTCATTGACACTAGACCTCTGCTCAACCATAGAAATGAAAATGGAGCTTCCTCTTGAAGACAGCTCTGCAAGATGTTTAAAGCAAAACTGCTTAAAAAGTGAAGAAGTAAGCACAGAAAGAAGAAAAGGGTGTCAGAAGTGAACATACAGTCATTCACATAACAGCTCTCTAGTTATAGTTAAATTCTGAGGTCTGACGAATGTAAATATGGATCAATACTCTTTGAAAGGAGTTACAGCATGCATGAGATTCCTTACATCACCTGAGCACTTACCAAGCCACCTGGCAGTGTTCAACTTAGAAAGCTTCTCCCTTCCCTTGTTTTCTAGGAGTTTTGCATTGAGCCCTAGGTTTTCTGTATGCCATCGTGTTTGGTTTAGTCTCACATTAGATTACACTGTACCAAGCAACAAAGCAAAAAAATTGAAATGTTTTGGTACATGACAGGAGTTTGACATATTCCGTCTCTCTTCTTGACTAGTGAATGTGAGGAGATCAGTCAAGGGTGGAAATAGGGAAGAATGGGAGAATGAGGAAATATATTGCTAAATCAAGTAAAATCTTTGTTAACAGTTGAAAAATATACTAATTCCATTTAAAGTTAATTTTAAATATTGAATATCTGAAAGTGTAGTCATTTTATTATAAAGCCATTTTACAGATCTTCATAAACAAAGTGCAAAACAGTCCAGCTGCCTCAGAAGCACACCAGTAGAAATTTTTATCTTGAAAGCCCATAATTTTTTTATAAATGTTTTTTTTTTTCTTTGCCAGTTTTGATCCTTGACAGTACTTTACAGCTTGATTTCCTTAATAGTATCTTTTGAGAAAATTTGTCAAAAAGCTTTTAGAAAATCCAACTAAAATATATTACTTTCTGCTTCTTCATCCTCTATGCTGTTGTCACACTCACAAATTCTAAAGCAACAGCGAAGCACAGCCTTTCTTCTTCCTTATGGAAGCTGTTGTAGTTGTATGTCTAAATTTTACTCCTCAAGGCATTTCTTAAGTGTCCCGTTTATTGTAATTTCACACACAGTTTTCACTCTGGAACTGAAGCTAGGTTATGAGAATAGCAAATGACAAACATAACTGTTGTAACAGCTGGGCAAAACTTTTCCTGAGTTTCAGACATTACATAGAGCATGTGACTGACACAATATATATTCTTGCCAGCAGCTCATCTATTTCATTCTTAAATTTCTTCAGAACTCTTAATTTAAGATTTTCCAGTTCTAGTAACTAGTCAGCATTTAATTTTTCAATTTGTTCCAGCACCTCCTCTTTTGATACTCAATTATAGACAATTCTTAGACAGTCTTGAGGACTGTCATTGCCATACACTTATATGTGCAGTGATGAAAACCTAAAGACCTAAGGGAGTGTTATTGAGGACAGGGTTTTTTCTCCTGCTGCTTCATTGGGATAGCTGGTTTGATTTTATTTTGCAGAGTGAATGTCAATTTTTAGGTCTGTGCTTAGAAAACAGCAATTTTCTATATCTTTTTTTTTTTTTTTTCAACATTAAATTAGTTGTTTGTTTAGTTTGGGTTTTTTTTGTCTCATTTCAAATTATTTGATATGTATGAGTAACCAAAAATTTTGTTAGGGAATTAATTTATGAACAACAGCAGCTGGTAGCAGAAGCAACTTCTATCAGTTCATACATCCAATGGACATAATTTGGTATTAATAATGGAGATACATCATTTTAGAGAGGACTGTTAACACATGCAAGAAGTGTTCCCATACTGCTCCAGACAGTTATGTACAATTAACACTTTCCTTTGAGGTTCTTCATTTATCTATTGTTTAATACAATTAAAATATTACCAAGTTATACCAGGCCTAAATGACAAGATACGTGTAAGTATCAATTCTTGGAAATAGATTGCAGCATTTAATCAGTGTTGATACTAATACTAGCTATATCCATGATTTGTTAAGGATTTTCTAGTTGAATGTATTTTCATTATCATAATTTTATGAACAAGAGTTAGAGCCCAGGTAATTACAAGTGGAAAGCAGGGATAAAATATAAAAAGTGACATTTTCTGTGACAAGCAAATATTAACTAAAAATAAATCAGATACTTTGTTTTAAAAGTTAGTTCTGTTACATAAAGAAAAGAAAACTAATAAATCAGATCACCCTCACATTTTTACTTATGGGTCTTTGAATATATAGATTTTATAGCTAAGGTTGGAAAATATTCTACTTTTAATTGACTGTATTATTCCAGCAGTCTGGTTTGGATTGTTGTGTTATGGATGAATCATTTCGAGAGGATAGATTGGAATAAAAATTAAATAATAATAATAATAAAAAGAGTGAGTTACCTTCTTTACCCCTTGAGGGATACTGTTGAATATATGGAGTTGCTCTTTATGTGAGGGAGCAACAGGAATGTCTTCAGTTCTGTCCAGGGGTGGATGAGGAGCAAGTTGAGAGCTTGTGGGTACAAATTAAAGGACAGGCTAGCATGGATGACACAGTTGTGACTGTCTATTACAGGCCACCCTATCAGGATCAGGAAGTTGACAAGGCCTTATACAGGCATCTAACAGCAGCTAACAGGATTTTAACTATCCAGATATTTGCTGGAAGGGCTATTCAGCCAACCAGACACAGTCAAGGAGGTTTCTCCAGTGCATTGGTGACAACTTCTTGATGCAAATGGTGGAGGAGCCAGCCAGGAGGGGAGCAATGCTGGACCTTATCCTCACCAACAAGGAGGGTCTGGTTGAAGCAGTGCAGGTTGAGGGCAGCCTTGGTTTTAGGCATCATGAGATGGTGGAGTTTAAGATCTTGTCTGGCAGGAACAGGATATCAAGCAGGACTACAATCCTGGATTTCAGGAGGGCCATCTTTGTCCTTTTCAAGCAATTGCTGGGTGAAATCTTGTGGGGCAGGGTACTAGAGGTCAGAGGGGCCCATGATAGTTGGTTAACATCTAAGGACCTCTTCTTTCAAGTTCAAAATCAGTGCATCCCACAAGCGGGAGATAGAGAAAGGGGGCTAGGAGACCTCCATGGTTAAGTAAGGAACTGCTAAGCAAACAAGTGGAAGAAGAGGGTCTACAGATCATGGAAGGAGGTGCTGGACACTTGGGAGGAGTACAGGACTGTTGACAGAGGATGCAGGGAGACAACTAGGAAGGCTAAGGCCTAGTTGGAACTCAACCTTGCAAGGGAGGTCAATAATAAAAAGGACTTCTTCAAATATATTGCAAGAAAAGCTAAGGTTAGAGAAAGTGTAGTCCCTCTGCTGAATGAGGCGGGTGCACTGGTGACAGAGGACACAAATAAGGCAGAGTTACTAAATACCTTCTTTGTCTCTGTCTGTACTACTGGAGACTGTCCTCAAGAGCCCCTGACATCTGAGGCACCAGAGGATAGCATGACAAAGGAGCCTTCCCTCGTTGATGAGGATGGGATTAAAGAACAGCTGACTAATCTGGACATCCATAAATCCATGGGTCCTAATGGCATGCACTCATGGGTGCTGAGTACAGGTCATTGCCAGACCACTCTCCACCATCTTCAGTAATTCATGGCAGACCAGAGAAGTGCCTGGGGACTGGAGGAGAGAAAACATCACTCCAATCTTCAAAAGGGTTAAGAAGGAGGACCTGGGCAACTACAGACCAGTAGGCCTCACCTCCATCCCCAGAAAGGTAATGGAGCAATTTATCCTTGGTGCTATACTTAGGCATATCAAGAACAAAGGGGTCATTAGGACCAGTCAGCATGGTTTTACCAAGGGGTGGTTATGTCTGACCAACCTGATAGCCTTTTATGAGGACATAACCAGGTGGATAGATGATGGTAGAGCAGTGGACGTGATTTATCTTGATTTCAGTAAGGCATTTGACACGGTCTCCCACAGCATCCTTCTAGTTAAACTGAGGCAGTGTGGTCTGGATGGTTAGGTAGTGAGGTGGATTGGGAACTGGTTGAAGGAAAGAAGCCAGAGAGTCTCATTGGAGGTCTGTAACAAGTGGGGTCCCACAGGGGTTGGTGCTGGGACCAGTTCTGTTCAATATATTCATCAATGACCTGGATGAGGGCACAGAATGCACTGTCATCAAGTTTGCTGATGACACTGAGCTGTGTGGAGTGGCTGACACCAGCTGGCTGTGCTGCCATTCACCAAGACTTGGACAGGCTGGAGGGTTGAGTGGGAAGAAATTTAATGAAATTCAACAATGGCACGTGTAGAGTCTTGGATCTGGGAAAAAACAACCCCAGGTACCAGTATAGGTTGGGGACTGATCTGCTGGAAGGCAGCAAAGGGGAAAAGGATCTGGGGGTCCTAGCTGATGGGAGGCTGACCATGAGCCAACAATGTGCTCTTAAGTCCAAGAGGGCCAATGCCATTCTGGGGTGTATTAAAAGGGGTGTGGTTAGTAGGTCTAGAGAGGTTCTCCTGCACCCCTACTCTGCCCTGGTAAGGCCACATTTGGAGTACTGTGTCCAGTTCTGGGCCCCCCAGTTCAAGGGGGACATAGAATTGCTTGAGAGAGTACAGTGCAGAGCCACAAAGATGATTAAGGGAGTGGAGCATCTCCCTTATGAGGAAAGACTGAGGGAGTTGGGGCTCTTTAGCTTGGAGAAAAGGAGACTGAGGGGTGACCTCATCAATGTATATAAATATATAAAGGGTGAGTGCCGGGAGGATGGAGCCAGGCTCTTCTCGGTGATGCCTGACGACAGGACAAGGGACAATGGGTGAAAGCTGAGGTATAGGAAGTTCCGTGTAAACATGAGGAGGAAGTTTTTCATGGTGAGGGTGACAGAACACTGGAACAGGCTGCCCAGGGGGGTTGTGGAGTCTCCCTCTCTGGCAATATTCAAAACCCACCTGGATGCATTTCTGTGTGATCTGGTATAGGTGATCCTGCTCTGGCAGGGCGGTTGGACTGGATCATCTTTTGAGATCCCTTCTGCTCCCTGACATTCTGTGATTCTGTGATTATTTTCCATCTCTGTCTCAGATGGTCAGGTTCTGCATTGATGCGGATCAAAGACATCATATATAAAAGGAAGAGAGATCAGTGACTTATTTAGCCTAGAAAAGTCCCATTTGTCATAATTCTTAGACTATTTTATTTGAGCAAAGAAGTTAGAGAAACCAACCTGCAATGACCCTTACAGGGTCCTAAAAATACCCCTTGCAAACTCTGTGCTTTGAAGCATCACTATAACAGTGGGACAACAATGGTGTCCTTGTTAATGAAATCCTTCAAACATTGGGCAGCCATCCAGCAGTGCATACTGAATTATGTCTATAGCAAACTACCCTACTAATCACATTATGTTATTATTAGCCCAGTTGTGCTCTTATGAATAAATGAAAAACACTCTTTACATCCTTTTCCTCTGAGTGGGTTCCAGTGACCTGAAAGACTTCCTAATGCAAGGTCATGTTTTCACTACTTTCATTCACTGAGTATATTAGGTGTCTACAGAATATTAAGGGAATTTTTAGACTGCAGCCTCATCAGTTTCCTTATCTTTCCACTCCCTGAACTCACTAAATCTTTCCTTGAAATAACCTGCTTGCAATGTAGACAAAGGAAGTACAAGACACAATATGAGGAATTATAAAGATAATTATATGGAGGATCAACTGCAATATTTTTTTCCCTAATAAGTAAAAATATATTCACGCATTGTCAACAAAATTTGCAATCACGTTCTTCCTGCACTTAAAGCTGGTTTTGATCAACAGGGATCTACTCTGTGTGCTCTGCAATTGTTCACAATGCGAGATCAGGGGTGAGAAGTGGCATTGACTGGTCCACTCCAATGGGTGATCTTGATGCAAAGCAAAAAGCTAATGCAGAACATCTAGTGATAGCTCTGTAACACAGAATATGCACGATGAGAATCAACACGTTAAACAGAAGTATAACTTTGTAATATGTTGTCAGTTCCCCCAGAGTTCATGTGAAAAAGGGATTTGGGATAAAAAGAAATGCTAAATTGACCATTGGCACTGCCTGGTAAAGGGCTTTGAAACACCATGCCCTGTATGCACTGAAGTAGGAAAAGTTACAAACATATTTGGATTTGTCAATGTGAAGGAAAGGTGCATTAAGAGCCATAGTCCCCAACTTTCCCCACTGAGAAGGAACAGAGAGGTCTTGCTCTTTAAGTCCACAGTTTTGAAAAAAAAGTCTGACTAGTTTCATATGTCTTTCATATGCTTTCAGAGAAAATGTAGGGACTCTTTTTGTTTTGTGTTTTTGGTTTTTTTTTGTTAGTGGGGTTTTTTTGTTTGTTTGTTGTTTTTTCTTTGTTTGTTCATTTGTTTCTTTTGTGGCACTGTATAAAATGCAGAATCAGCCTAAAATTAATTATTTTCTTCTCAGAGAAATTTCCACGATTTTCATGTCACAGCTTAATAACTCAGAGCCACTTAGCTAGAAAATGAAACTAAAAAAGGATTAGAAAAGATTAGCCACATATGTATAGATAACAGGTATCAATACTAAGCTTTTCTTTTTGATGTGTGCCATTATTAGGTAATGAAAAACACACCTTTTTCATATAGTTGTTCCTGCATGCTGAGGAAAATTGCAATCAATATTTTGCTATCTGTCATTATGAGAAACAAATAATTCAAAGAATGTAATTAGCCTGTAATTATCAGGTGATAATGAATACCACAACCAATATCTTGCCTCATTTGGAAGTTACAGTTATGCTGTGAGAGAAAATGACGCAAGAAACAGCTTTCAGTGCTGTGTTGTCAAAATAGGTGACTGAGTTTAAATAGTTTATGAAGCTGTTGTTGACACCTAAAAATAATCTCCATGCAATGTCAGATTATCAGTTCATTGAAATGTCTCCATAAGCAGGGGAATGAAAAATATTAGTGATTAATTAATTACAAATCCAATAAGCAGAGAAGATGAAGGGAGCAGTTAGAAGGATCAATAAGGAATGAAAACACAGATTTAGGTGATGAGAATATATGCCAGACGTAGGAAATGAGAAAATTTAAGGAAGTCTCTATCCTCTTGAAATCATACAGATTTTTGTATATACATCATGTATTTATGCAGTGTAAATTATGGCCAGGGGGAGTAACTGAGGCTAGGAATTAAATGCAGTTTGACAGGTTTGTCAATAGGAAGAATATCCCATTATCCTTGTTAATGCTAACTAAGATTACACAGAATTGTTATTAAACCTCATGCTTGAAGCCCATCTTTAATTATTTTTGATCAGGCTGAGACATTTGTAGCAGCAAATCAACCTTAAACTTTTCTACTTAGAGATCTTTGAATTTTGCAATATCTTCTTGCAGTGCCCCTTTAGAGCTTGGTGAGTAGGATATGAATTTTGTTCCACCGGGTGATTCAGATGTTCCTGTTTCTTTCTACTTGTTCCTCCTCATGGGTTTAGGATGGAGCCCTTGAGAAACTGGGTATGTGAGGATGGATACCAGAGTACTTAATAAGGAGGTAGCAAGTTCTGTGATCTTATTACACCTGCAACTATAAACATGAGAACTAACATCATTAATGATATGATTACTATTGCTGCACAGCAGCCAATACAAACCGAAACTGAATTGGCTTTCCAAGCCAGAGAAGGACCTTTGTCCAAGGACATTCTTTACTATGTCCATTGTGTTCTAAAAAAAACCTAAATCTTTTTCTAGCTATGATTTTCTATGCTTAGCCTTATACTTTTGAATGTAGAGACATTTAGGAAAAAGCAATTAAGTCATCTTGGGAAAAAGCAAATGTGTGTTTGAGAGAACACACAATAGAAGTTCACTTAAATTGGTTATTCCTCACAATCCGTACTTTTTCAAGCTCTCTTGATCTTCTTACCTTGGGAAGGGTAACAACTCTGATGTCAATATTGATATGAAATTCTTATGCAGGCTGAGTTATACATGACATCTTCTGATCTGTATTATTTCTTAAATTATTTGAAAACAAGATGATAAAATGCACACATTAGAACATTTTGAAATATCATTTCTACAGTCACAGTAGCATGTATTCCTGGTATTTTGAGTGTATGTTACAATGTTGTTGGTGGCACCTAATGTTTAGATAACAATCTGGAAAATATTTGAATAGGGATTACTTTCTCCAGAGGCAAAAAGTACAGAAGTGCTTTCCTTTTTGCCATACTGTGTGTTCCTCTCTATTGTGTTATTATCCCATTGCTGCAAAGAGCAGTTGCAGATGGACTCGCTGCACTCCCAAAGGAGGAGCAGAAGTAATTAGACTTCCTCTGCTCCCTATGAAACCACAGGCAATGTTCTTCAGTGTCTGACTTGACTTCATCCCCAGTATACATCAGGACCTAATAGGTCCGAATGAGCTATAAATGATTGTGGTAGACAACAATTGGTACTCCTTTTATCAGTGTAATTACTGCTATGTGTGAAAATCTAAATTAGGAACCAGACCTTGAATGGCAGCTCAGCTGTGCTAGAATCAGCACAGAAGTAAAAAATGACTTGAAGCAGTTTGTGTTTTCTTCACATTCAGAAGCTATCTGAATCCTCATTAAGCATCACAGTCCGAGTTGTGTTCTATGAAATTTAGAGACACAGCAAGACTTTTTGATAATGAATCATTTCAGCAAGCTTTTCAGCTATAATCTATGAGCTAAGTTTTATCTCTGTGTCCATAATGACTTTTTTTGTGAATGTTCCATTGTTAAAAATAAACCTAAGGTTGCCTATGGACAGTAAGAAGTATAATAGAATGAATTTTCATTAACTTCTCACTATGAAAGTCTTATATCTTAGTGGCTTTAAACATATTTTCTCATAAGGTATTATGTATCTGATTCACTCACAGATATAATGTAATGTCTGTAAATCGTTTGTGGATGTAGTCAGGAAGTATCTCTGATTAAAGTATTCACACTATAACAAAGCTGCTAGGAAGATATATCAGAAATTTACTGAGATCTCTTTGTGATGCTCATAATATCATGGACAACATCTAAGACTAAGCTAACAGAAGTCACCAACATTTATTTCTGCAGTATGTACAAAGGGCTGATATCTCTAAAATGCTTTTATATGCTTGAGAGAATAGGGAGTCTGAAATTAGTGTCAGGATGTCACATCGTTTTCTGTCTGTTATATTTGGAAGGAGAAAAATGGAAGTTCTCTTTCAAGGCAAAGAGTCTCAGGATAAGATTCTTTGCGACAAAGGGGCAAGTGAAGTCTTTTTGCTAGTGTTAATATACATGTTGTATCATTTAGCAGCCTTGTTCACCCTCCAAAACCATGTCTGTTGTGTCTTCCATTTTGTTACCTTTTCCACCATTTTCTTACCTATATTTGCAATTAAACACTGCATGCACTCAAACTGTGACCACTAATTGCTCCTTCCCGTACTGTCTGCCACATCCGATGTGTGTTTGCTTCTGCCGTCTTTTCAGTTCCTCTGAAGGTGTTATATCCTTAGCATCTTCTCCATCAGACTAAATAAACTCAGTTTCCTCAAACCCTCCTTGCAGGTCACGCTGAGTCCTGAACAACCACAGCATGACAAGATGTGCACTGTTCTCTAGGCTCCACTGGCTGTGTTGGATAGCTGATTACAAAGGAAGTGACTCAGATACAAACATCTCTGAATCACATGATCACACCCAATAGTCAGTTCCAACATGATCTTTATGGGTGCTCACCACAGTCCACTTTTTGTAAGGCAAACTTGCATCATAGCAAATACTATATGTACTGAACATCAGTGAGTATTATGGACCAAAGTCTTCCTTCAGCAGAAATGTAACTAAAGTATTAATCATGTTGCATGTCCATTTACACTTCAGATAATGACAAACTTGTCCAAAGGAGTAACAGAGCTTCCACCAAGAGACACTGGAATGTATTTGCAAGTGTTGATATAAATATCAAAGTTTTTCTAATTTCTAGAATGTGAATGAGCATGTAAGAGTCATGTATTTATCCCATTTTTCTCATCATTGAATGTATGATTCTTGAATGTACAGTTTCTGTCAAATTTGCTTATATAGTTCTTGAATAACCATGCTGCTACTTTATAAACTGCTACATAGTACCAATTCATTTTCTGTTATTTAGAAGCTGTCTTTAAGCATTGCCAGTACATGAACAAAAAAGGCAGATGTAGAATAAACAGGTATTTCATAACAACTTGTTTATCCCCTGTTGTAGTTTGATCTTGGCTGGACTCCAGGTGCCCACCAAGCCATTCTGTTATTCCATCCCTCAGAATTCCTCTCAGATGGATCAGAGAGGAGAAAATAAGATGAAACTTTTAGGTTAAGACAAAAGCAGTTTAATGAAAAATGAAGGAAGGCCATGACCATAGAAGCAAAAAAGAACAAAGATTTATTCTCTAATTCCCATCAGCAGGAGATGCCTGGCCCCTTTCCCAGGAAGCAGGGCTCCAAACATGTAGTGGTTGCTCCAGAGGACAAGTGGATGTCCTGCCCCGGCCCCCCCCCTCCCTTGCCCCCCCCCCCCCTTCCTTTCCCTAGCTGTGATTGTTGAGCTGATGTCATATGGTATGGAGTATCCCTTTGGTCAGTTTGAGTTAGCTGTCCTGGTGGTGTCCCCTCCCGAGATCTTGTCAATCCCATCCCAGTGCAGGGGGACAGTTAGAAAAACAGCCTTGGTGCTCTGCAAGCCCTGCCCAGCAGTAGCTACAACCCAGGTGTGCTATCAAAACCTGTCTAGCTCTCAATGCAAAGCACAGCACTGTGAGTGCTGCTATGGCGAAAATTTACTCCATCTTAGTCAGACCCAATACAATCCTTCAGATAAAATGCTCCATTTTGTAATCCTTTTCCAGTATTCCTACAAGCATTCAAATTTTGACTATAATAAAAATACAAGAAAGAGGTGATTACTAACTAGGAAGCAGTAGAAACCTTATGTAGCACTCAAAATACAACTGTTCACATAGATTATTTTACTGCAAAGAGACTTTGTGCTGTGTGTAATTACCTCTTGTGTGTAATTACCTCTTGTGTATAATTACCTTATTGTTTCATACTACATTCCCCCCCCAAAAAATTAGCTACAGTTCTTTTCTGTAAATAGATTAGTAAAATAAAAATAAAATTAAAAAAAAAAACAAACCAAAACCCAAACATTCTATGTATTCTATGCTATTTTTTATTTGCTTAATTTAGGAGAAATTGTGATTTTTTCTTAAATAAGGCATTTATTCCTGAAACTGTCCATACTGTGTTGTTGGTAGCTCAGTTATCATAGTCGATAGAGTGGTAAAGATTGTCCATATTCACCTAGCCATGAGACAATATATCTTTAGTGTTGTACCTTTGGGATGTTATGCTTTAGTGGAAGGATGTAAGGAATATCTCCTTTTGGAAGTAGAGCGGTGGCTAAGCCTGTACTTAAAATACAATTTTAGAAGGAAATGTGTGATTGTCTAGTGTTCTCAAGGCCTTGAGAAAGAGGACAGCTGGGGTACCCTGCACAGTGTGCATGAAGAGGGAGAATCCTCCTTACATGAAGGCTAGACCTACATGGCGAATGTACTTGAAATTATATCTACTGACAGAAATACAACATTGCTTTATATTTGTTTAGGATTGTGTCTTTCGTGGGATTTCTTGCAATGCAGCCTGAAGTTTTTAAAAATAACTTAAAAAGAGAGTCATTGGTTTCCTTCAGGCCAAATGACAATTTAAAGGTCAGATCTATACATGGAAGAGTCCCATATATAAGAGAGAATCAGCATAAAGAAATACAACAAGTGACATTTTTACCTCTCTGTTGTTCTGATAAATATTAAAAGGAAAATTCTGAACAATAGCACTCAGCATATATTTTTACTGACAATTTATTCCTGAATTTCAAAAATGAAATAGGTTTCCCATTCAGAAGCAATGAGAAGTTTTTAAAAAAAAAAATCAGCAATACTGAGAAGACCTAAAGATAGTGTGAGGTATCTAATTTAAGACTGATTTCTAATGTGATGACATGCCTAAGAGAAAGGATGAGCTCTTTATTTCTTTTGTAGAACACTTTGTGAGTCACAGATGAAAAAAAAAAAAAAAGCATATGAAACATATTTAGCTGTAAAAGTAGGTGAATATCCATCAGAGAGAGTCAGAGTCTTTTATGGTAGCATGTACCTGATTCTTAAAACATATGAGAGAAAGATGACTTTCAAAGAAGATCTAAGAAATGTATCATACAATGAATATTTCAGTAATCTCAGTCTGCTTTTTTCTTTATTTGAGAGAAAACTAATAGGTCTCTTAATCACTGACCACAGATACTTATCTGGGCAACAATATTCTGACAGCTCCCTTCTGTAAAGCAATAAAAGGCATGGTTTGAAGCCTGAAGCTAGACAAATTCTGACTGAAATTATGGTAGTTGGTGTATTTACCTTTTAAAAAAGAAGATAATCATCACATAAATATTTTCCTGAAGTTATTCTGGGTTTTATATATTGAAAGTTCTTGTACAAACGTTTCTATTAGTATTTCAGTTCAGTACACTACACTTAATAATCAGGTGTAAAGTTCATAAGTTCTATGCTATGCAAATAAGTGGTCAAGATCATTTATAAAAAGAGTTAAATATCTTCTTGATATTTCACATGAAAGAATGAAAAGACAAGAGATTTATTTAGCTATAAGCCCTTACAAGAACCAAGTGTCTTGGCAACATTTATTTTTTGCTATAAGCATATTTATTGTGTTTTATCACCAAAACTAACTATCTAGTCTTGAAACTGTTTTTGAGAAAGCAGCTGATTTGACAAAGCTCTCACTGAGATGGTTTCTCAAATCCGGGTGGGATTTTTGACCAAGAAGACTCAAGTGAATAGGAGATTTCCCTCTGATTTGTTCAGTTTGATGTCAAATATGTGACAGGTTTCTCATCTCCCAGGTTAATGTCCCTATTCTTTTATGCTGGTTCCTTTAATCCTCTTGTTAAATAAATGGCTTTGCAGAAATAACTGTATTAAATTGGATAGATGCAATGAGATAGTGTTTCTGGCTTAAAATTTAGGAAATCTCTGCAATAAAGCAGAAAGATAGACTGAAGTCTGAGTCTCTACCTTTTGTTTTTGAAGAGAATAAAAATTTATCCCCATTTCATTCAAAGGCAGAGCAAGAAAAAAAGATGCCAAAGAAAAAAGAAACTTATTTTCAGCTAGGTTCTACTTTCCACTTAGAAAATACATGTACTATGGATGTCACAAAGAGGCAGGAAATGTCACAATTTGTGATTCAAATCAAACTTTGTGGTAGTCCTCCTAACAGAGTTTAAAGGTGTCTATTATCACGTATTCCCTGATGCAGCTGTCCCTATTCCCTATTGCAAGTGCAAAAAAATCTGCTAGTCATGTTGTTGTTTTACTTATGGGGTTGCCAGAAGCCAAGCTTGTGGTTAGAAACATCTTAAATTTGAAAAAGTGGTGATAGGTTTTATGGGAATGAGAAAACACCAGATAATCTAAGATCAAAATCCTACACTCGAATGAAGGCTAATTTGATTAGAGGTATGATTCTTGGGAGACACTTGCAAAAGGTGCAGAGCCCAGAAAACTGTCAGATGGGGACAGTGCAAATTCAGTTCAGCAGAAATGTAGGCATCTCTCTTAACTTGCAGTCCAATGGCTGGTCTTCCTATGTTCACTATGATATTACTAGAAAAACAGAGAGATTAAGTTGTTGCTGCTTCTCTGCAGCAGTCATTAGGAGGACATTCATTCTCCTGAGTAATTCAGGTGCCTGATGTTGGGATATGTTAACTCCTGTTTACTCATCTTCCAGCTTTGGTGGAACGGCCTCGGAAATGTCAGATGTCCTGTCATTTGAGTGATGTCTGGATTATTGAATCTTCAAATACTAACCTTGCCATGATGTCCACAAAAGAAATGGCTAAACAGAAACTTTTCTGTTATTAGAAAACTTGACAGGACCTTTAGCTAACTCTGGAAATGGAGAGCTATTCTCCTAGCAGTATAGAGCTATGCTACTAAGCAGATGGCTGGGAGCTGAATGTTGATTCTATTTGCTTCCTGTCTTGATTTGTTTTTAAACTATCTTGCATGTTGGATGTCACTAAGACAAAATACTGGTGTGTTCTGGAACTGTAAAATTATCTATCAGAAATACTGATTATTGATGATGTTACAATTCTTGCTAAAGTGAATATGTTATCTTTGCTTTCTTAGCTATTTTATCCATGGTTCTTGCATAGAAAATTCTCCACAATAACAAAGACTCATTTCTATTTCAAAATGTCTCCTGTTCTATATTTCTGTTACAGCTGTGTCCAGATCATCCATCCCTAGCAGTTTTAGAAAGCCAAGAGAAGTGCACAGCTACCAGCAAATCTAATGAAAACTCATTTGAAAGGGAATGAGCTGTGTTCTGATACAGTTGCAGTGAAATAGCAGTTTGGACAGTAGATCTGGCTGTAATAATATTTTTCATAAAACCCAGTTATAAAATGAACATACATGATGTCTAGACTATCTGAAACTTTGATCATGTATCATAACTATTAAAATATTCACACAAAGACAACAAAGGAAATAAAGTAGCAGCACATTAGAAAAGCTCCTTGCTTTGATGTTTTGAAATTTCTTCTACTGCTTAGTTTAAATGCCCTAAAATTCCTTATATCATCTTAAAAGCATTTTGATTTTGAGACTTATTTTAATTTTAAGACACTTTGTAAAATCCTTCAATATAGTGAAATACAGATAATCTCATTCCTTTGCAAGTATTGAGAATTTCTTCTGCATATATTTTTTTCATTGTGAGATGAAACAGCTCCAAATTTCCTTATGCAAATGTGTGAGAATTCATCCTCACCACTGATTGCAGAAAATTATGTCCTTAATTAATAGAACTCAGTAAATTCTGCTAAGGAGCACATCAGCAATGAAACTAGACTTTCATCCTTTCAAGCTGTAATGGTGTGTAAAATGATTCATTTAAGCTCTTTGTGTTTATTTTTCTTTTCTTTAGCTTAATTAAAAATGCGAAGGAAAGCTGGTATTCTTTTAAGAAAGATAGGACTATATATTTTCATATTGTGGTGTAACAAGGTATAGATTGTTGTTACTCAGTCTGAGACATTAGAAACTGTAAAAATTAATATTTTTATAAGACAATACATACAATATGGAATGCTTCTGTATATTGCATGTGAAACACCTACCACTCAATGTCTGAATGAGAAATAGGTCTTTTGTTTCATGTGCAATATCATTTTAAGGAACTTGCTTCACCGAAGGTACAAAGTTCCTGTATCTTCTAACATGAATTTTGCCTATTTGAGAACTTAAAATTGCCTATTGAAGAACTTACAGTTTACTGAAAGACTTTAAGTACAGCTCCTGTTAAGGCAGACAGCAGAACGCATCTCCCTGGAAATATAAAAATTCAGAAATGTGCAAGTATGAAAGCCCAAAGAAACTGAAATCATTGTTTCTTCTGTCTGACTTCAGTTATGTGTCATTATCTTTACCTTCTTCCTTGTGAATCACCCGTGCCCTTAAATTCAAAAGTAGAAAAGATAGGTTAGTAGCTGTGTAGGATTAGAAAGAATCCCCTTCATTAAGAGAGTTTATGAAGTGTAGCAATGATTACCTTCTCTGGTTCTAACAGGCAAAGTGAGGCTGCCAGTGTGGAGATCATATTTATAACTCTTCTATGAAGCCAAATATACCCAGATGTAATAAAGTATTTCTAATTATAGCTTTATTCTTCCAAGCAGAAGATGGGAAGAGTTTTCAAGACAAAGATAAACAGGTAATTGACAAAAAATCCAGGAGACTTTGAAAAAAGTCCAGTCCTCCTTAGTTTCCTGGATCAGCTTTTGCACAGATATCTTCAAAAATAGCAGTTTCTTGAAAAAGGAGCTGCAGTCTACTTGGCAGTAGGAGCAAGTCTCTTAGAAGCAGAAATCCTCACATTCCTACCCACAGCTAAAATACTTACACCAACTGTGACTGCAATTTAATTGTGAAGCAAACTGTATCCATAACAAAGGAGGACAATTATAGGTAATCTGGCCCTGTAGGCAAACAGAAATCAAGTGTAATGATGTTGTAGGCCAATTATTTGTTCTGATTTTTCCAGCTGGGCATTTCATTCAGAATGGACTAAGACAGAATTTGTGAAAGATCTTTTTTTTGTAACAGTTTATGGGGAAGATCATTTCAGGAAAACTTGGAGGTATCCATTTCCTTTGAAAAGCCTATTATCCTAAGAATCTTCTATTGATAGAGACAGTTTCTCCAGCTATCTCCCTGGTTTCAGTCTTTCTGACAGCCACAATAAAACATCTTTTATAGAACTTGGACTCTTAGTATTCCTTTGGTATTTTGGCATTTTGGTTTCAGCCCAGAAATGACATGGAGATGGTTTTATGAATAATGAATAAAACCAGCGGTGGGGTGAAATTCCAGACTGACATATCTAACTTCAGATGTCTATGTGCCTAGGCTTTCATTACAGTCATTGCAAGACTTTATTCATGTGGTGACATATAGGTGTCTAATGCCATTTGTGAAGACCTGGAATATATGAGGTATCTGCCTTGGGCTGACAGAAATGACATAAGAACCATAGTATACCAATGCCAATGTGGACTTGCAGCTGAAGGCCAGGCGATAGAGCATCGGGAAACTTAAGATGTACTAGGGTTTGCTTGTGGAGAACTGTCTGGAGCCAATACTAATTGATACAAGCAAAACTTCTGTAGAGTTGTTCTAAAAACCTTTAAGTAGACCAACATTTGCTTAAATTGGGCACATTTGACCAGATTCTATCTACAAGTCCACACAAACACTTTTGCATGGGTTAGTACAAACAATAATATTTACAAATGCAGGAGTTAGATACCTGAATTTCCTAAAAAAAAAAAAAAAAAATGCTGCACCAAATTCTATGGTTTGATTCTTTTGATAAAGGATTTAGGAACTGACAGGGATTCGATTTGACATAATTTTCTGTGTCTATGCAGCCACTCAGAACATAAGCTCCACTAGTTAATAAAATCTAGGGCTTCAGTATAGGAATCTTTTACCTCAGTGTCAGACTCTGATACCATATGGAACTAAGGTATCTGAGATGTCAAAGGGGCCTGGCAAGGGAAACAACATAGTCTTCAAGAAATCTGTGTACTTTTAGAATGGCAGATAAGTTTGGGTGGCATGTCCTAAACAACCTAACAAAGCATTAAATGCCTGTTTGTGGGCAACTGAATCATTCTTCTAGTTGATCCAGTAAGAGATTCAGTTTGCCCTGATGGGTTAATTTTAGACAGACACATACTTTTGGTGCAATGTAGACTTTTCTGTAAAAAGCATGATTGTGCATTGAAATACATATTGAACATTGTCCAGCTTTGTTTCCTTGGAGTTTGATTTTGACTTTGTTTGGTGCTATTGCAGTTCAAATCCAATGAGGAAAAAACTCATGAAGGTTAAAGCTGTTCACAGGCTCTGAGTTTGCTCTAAAAACAATAATCAGTCAGACCTCAGCTTTGACATGCTATAGTTATGCAATACTCACACCTTTGTGAGTGTTCATTTTTGCTCTGAGTTGGTCATTAGCCATGTTTGCCTATGCCTTTATGCATATTCTGCCAATCACAGCTGGGATCCCACTTTTCTTCTTGACAGTGCTTGTCCACACTAAGGTATTTTGCATCTAAATACACAGGGTAGACAAAAGAGGGCAGAGGAGGAGCATTGAAAATGACTCTCCTGCACCATGGCACAGATGGGAAAGTCTGTTTTGCTTGGGTTCTGCTTCAAGATACAGGTTCTTAGCAAGACCAAATGCTCCTCACTCTGCGTGTGGTGCATTAAAGAAGCAGCACCAAAAAACAGATGTCCAAATCTTCCTGTAATGTATTTCAACTTGCAAGGAGTCTTACAATTTCTTAGGATTACACCAGATTAATGATGTCCAATCCTAGCAGAAAAGCAAGTCAAAGAATGATAATCCAAATAAAAAGCTACTAAAAGAGATGATGTATAGTTTGATGTTTACTCTGTCCTTGAGATCAAAGGATATTTTGTTTACGCAACTGTTAACAGGAACTCTGCTCAGATAAGAGTAAATAATGTTGCCTACTCTGGAATAATAAAGCTAAGGTGTATACAGAGCCATTCTGAAATATTCACAGAAAATATCCCATTAACTTTCTTTGAAGTATGATAAATATTTTTTTTTAATTATTATTTTTCATTTTAGAACTGTATAATTATTTTTCCTGATACTACTAAATAAATAAATGGAACTAAATAAAAAGAATTGCAAAATACTAGGTAAAAATATTTTCAATACGTAATCATCAAATCCTTCCTAAATATTTGCATTTGTTGATAGAACATATATAAGATAAAACGTAAGTAAAAATAGTTGTTTCATACAGTCATCATTCTGTACAGTACCCCTTTAAGTTTGGTGTATGGTGTAAGACAAGATATCTTGTCTCTCAATCATTAAATTCCTGTAATATTCAAGTTTTATGTACCTTAGTAATCCTGCTACATTTTAAGTTGTGTCAGCATTTCTGCGATAGTATCTCCTTTCCAGAGGGTTGCAATACAGATGTAAAAATTTATACCATGATGAAAATCTATTTTATTATTTCATACAGAAAGACTTATTATGTACTTAAACATTACTATACGCTTTATACTATAAATAAAATATAAACCCCAGTATAAATCAGATCCAAAAAAAAATTATTCTTAAGTGTAGATTTTAAAAAGTTCTATTAGCATCGAAGAGTGCACACTTAAATACAAAAATATATAATCAATATGCAAATTAGATATATAAACTGGATATTTAAACAAGATTCTAAAACTTCAGGTTTTAACAGAATTTTGGCCTGCAGTTCATGCATTGTAAACTAGAAACTCAAACTAGTTGAGCTTGGGCTAGTCTAACAATAGGTGTGTGTGTGAATGTGGTGGTGTGTGAAGATACAAAATCCTACTGTGAAGTGAATGAGTGTAAATGGCACCACATTCTACAGCACTTACTCCCACTGCAAGTCATGAGTGTGTACCTGGGAGTATACTCAGGCCTCCAGGATTTGGCCAAGAATTTTTCATGCCAAAAAGGAAAGAGATATTGCAACAACCATCTAGGGACTGGTTTTTGTATTCTCTGCACACTCAGCATCATAGTCAGCAGGCAGAGCTTGGCGTATGAAAGTGCTTTTTAGCAGAAAAGTCAGATGCACTAAATACCAGGAAAGAACAGAGGAACTGGTTTGATTTATCAAGATAAATTGCCATCGTAAGTTAGCAGGAGGATGCGAAGAGGTTCAAATAGCTGATAGGAGAATAATGGCCTACAAGAATTGATGAGATAATCTATTTTAGTTCTTTATATACAGACACCATTACCACCAAAAAAAGGGGGGAGGATGTGGAGAAGGAGCAACAGCAGATTTGACAACATGATTCTTCTGTGTGTAAGTTCACTGTAGATTCAACTCAGCTACTCAACCATATTATCATATTTGCCAGCTCCTTTTGTAATATAATTCAATATACTCCTCTTTGACATTGAATGTTACAAGAACAGGGGAAAGGTAGTAATAGGAAAGGAAGATCAGCCTCTCAATAACAGTAGTCAAAGGGAAATAATAAATAATCTTGACTTTTCAAAATTATTCCAAGAAAAAGTGTCCCAAATCAAATATTCCAAGTGAGACATCCCATGAAATTTTCTGTTTCTGATTTTTTGTCAGCTGCAAAATCCAGCTTTACCCAAGTAAATTTCCATAGATTATTTATCAGGAAGAAAAGAAAGGTACGTGTCCCCCAGGTGTTACCCTTCATATTCATTTGCAGTTGGTGGTAACCTGAAGCAGTTATGCTATGGGGAATATAACCCCAAATATAGCTTCTATAATCTAAAATATAAAAGTCCCAATAGAGAATACTGTTGGGTTTGTTGCCTATGTTCTCCACTCAAGAGATGCCTAGGAAAATCCTAAAACACAGCAGGATGAAAGACTGCTATGATATTTATTCTCTGTGTGCTCTCTTATAATTGTGTTTCTACATTTGCAAAGACTGTGACCATTTAATTAAGTAAAATACTACTCATCATTTTTTAACAAGAATGCTGTTGGATTTTATAGTGTTTCAGAATTTCAATGCATTCAGTCACTATTTTGTTTGGTCTGACTGGAAGAATACAAACCAAGCTGGATTGTAAATAGCAGTTTAGAATATTTGCAAAAAAGATAAATTTGGAAATCCTAACACTAAGATATTTTTTATTCCAGTAAGTTACAAATATCAAAATAGGGTTCTCTAGCACAACATGTCAGTGGAGAGACAGACCACATAATCATTAATAATTCTACATAAACGAGATTTTATTTTGTCCCAATGTCCCTAGAGTTGAAAGAGAGTGCATTGCAGGAGGTTTGCATTGAAGGGTCACCCTCAAATAGAAGGAACAAAAAAACCCAACAGTTACATCTTATGCTTGATAGGCAAAAATCATACACATTCACCTCAGGTCTCAGCTTCCCAGTGATTAGCTTTTCAGACATGCAGTGGCTGTTCACATGTCTACATTTGTCCCTTTTTATCACCACAACATTGCTTCCATACCTCTTAAAGTGACAAAAGAAACAGTTTAAGTCATCTTGTCTAACTGGGATATTCTGAATGGCGTGGTATTTGTCAATGCATGTAATGTCCATAAGGACTTTTGTGTCTTTTAAAGTGTCATGCTGCACTAAGTCATGGGGAAGTGGTCCGCTACATATGAAATCCCTCTCCTAACCCAAGTAAGCTCCCTGGTATAAGGACTTTATTTCATACTAGTAGATTTTGTCAAAACGCTAAATAAACCCCCATCAAAATAGTGAAGTGTAGGAGGCTTTTTATTTAAGTCTTTGTTGTAGGTCACAGATGCATCAGGATAGTGAGCAAAATACAAATCTGAGTTTTTTCCAGGAGGAAGGAAGGTGGAGGGAAGTAATTTATTACAGACTGATATAAAATAAAAAGTGGTTTTGTAACCTGTATTTGGACAATATGAGTGAAATGTACTCATTTAGCTTTGAGTAAGAGGTAGTGCTAGTGTAATTTTGAATCTGTCACTTATATTCTGCTCTGATTGGCGTTTTTTGAGCTTCTGTCATGTAGGCTTTCCTACTGACAGTTTGTCACAAGAAAAAGTGGAGAGCATAGACTCCTGCTTTGTCTGAAAGTGTCTGATCTGGAAATTGTATACATTGGTGCACTACATGAGAAAATTACATGGATGGTCCTGGAATATTACCTCTGACTTTTTAATATTTGCCCTTTTAGAAGCTATATATTTCTGCTAGTGTGAAAATTCAGTGAATTACAAATGCAGTTTGCCAACTTTTTTACTTCTTGCAGTCTATTTATATAAAAAAGGAGCAGTAGGACTTCAGTCAGATCATTGGGTGCTTAAAATTGACAAAGATCTATTGACTTCAGTTGTGTTATGTTTATTTATCTCATCAGAAGTCCTGGCTGGTTAATCATTTGACCTCTCTCCAGAAGTAATATGCAGGCTTCGAGACTTTTTACAAGCTCTATCAGCAGCTCTTTACCACCAGAGGTCCCATGGCAGGCCTCACAGCTGTTACGGCCCACAGATGTAAACTCTATCAGCACATCTCTTAAGACAGAGTGGTTATGAGACTCTTTGATTAATATTTGGGCTTTCCTGGTCAAAGTCTGTGGCTTTAAGTAACTCCAGAGAACAGAAGGAGTTAGTAGCAGTTAAATAACTCTAACAGTCATTTTAAGTTCAGCAACCAGAAAAGATTTTTCTAGAATGGACATTAAGACTAACAGAATCCATATGGCATTGAATTATTTATTTATTTTTTAAAATTATTGGAGTTTACAGCTTGAAAAGCTGGAAGACCATGCTTCCTCTGAATTGCATAGGGAAAGATGTGCAGTTTGAGCAATCAGTGATTTACTGAAAGCACTGTCATAAGCTGTGTCTTTGACAGATGTCAGCTGAGAAGTTATAGGAATGGTGAAACCTGCAAGCAGTGCCAAACAGGAAATTTTCCTTATTCCATAATCGTCAGTGGTGTAGTTCCCACTCCTCATTATTTTTGCATTCCATACTGAGATGACACCAAGACCTTTTGAAACAGTTTGTGAGAAACACAGGAGATTCCAACTGTCTATATTATCTGTGAATGTCTGAGAAGATGCACCCATTTCTGAAATCCTTTCAAAGAATAACTTCAATAGTTCATCCTGGAACTCTGCAGTGTATCAGGACCAGCCTTTCACATCTGTGAAAGGACCTCAGGATGTCATTTAGTGAAATCACCTGATCAAAGGAAGGTCAACTACAGCAGGTTGCTCAGAACTATATCCAGTCAAGTTTTGAGTATCTCCAAGGGCAGGGATGGCACAGCTTCTCAGGATAACCTGTTCTCAGAATGAAAAAAAATCTTATGTTTAAATGGAATTTCCCATATTTCAGTTTGTATCTCTTGCCTCTTGTCCTGCTACTGGGGACCACTGAGAAAAGTCCACCTACGTCCTGTTTACTCTCCACCCATCAGGTATTTACACAAATCAAGATCCTCCCAAACCTTCTCGTCTTCAGATTGAACATTCACATCTCTCAGCCTTTCTTCATAGTACCTTAAACATATTAGTGGCCCTTTGTTGGACTGTCCCCATGTATCTCTTGCAGTGAGGAATTCAGAATTGGACATAGTACTTCAGGTGTGTCCTCATCAGTGCTGAGTAAAGGGGAAAGATGAATTCCCTCAACTTGTTGGGACCTTTCTTCCTAATGCAGCCCATGATGCTGTTGGCCACAGGGACATGTTGCTGGCTCACGGTCAGCTGGTTGTCCACCAGGATGCTCAGATACTTTTCTGCAAAGCTACTTTCCAGCTGGTCAGCCCCCAGCTAGTGCTGGTGCCTGAGTTATTCTTCACCAGGTGCAGGGCTTTGCATTTCCCACTGATGAACTGCATGAAGTAGCCTGTCAATGCATGATAGCAATAGCGTGGTGCATCAGCTACTCCTCCCAGTTTTATATAGTCTGCACAAGTTTGCAATGCTCTATTCATTAATGAAGGTGTTAGTTCTGAATTTCTGTCCTCAGTGTTGATACTAGGGTACACCATTGGCAAGTGGCTTCCAGCTGAACTATGATTATAACTTTTTGAGCTTGTCAGTTTGGTTGGTTTTATGTCCATCTCACTGTCCACTCTAGTCTGCGTTTCATCACGTTTCAAAGAAGATGCTATGGAAGAGAATCATTGCCCTTTTTGGGAAAGGAGACTTCCAGTTTTGAAAGGTACCAACATAGATTACACCATGATTTTCTGTTGATTATTGCAATAGTATTTCTATGAAAACTGGGATGTTAAACTTTCCTATATAACCTTCTCTGCGCTATTCAATTAATGAAAGCAAAATATATCTACTCATAATGCTGAAAGGAAACATATTTATGCCTAGTTTTAAAATCTGTGCAGTACTTGGCAGGCCAGAAGTAGCATTGGAAATCTTAAGATGATTTCCTGATTCAGGAATACTGCTTGCCAAATGACTGATGTACTTATACCCTTCAGGGTCATACTTATAAGCTATTAAGGAACTTCACTTTTAACAAGAGTAACAATATGAACAAAAATTTAATAAAAATTTTCTTTTTCATCATTTCTTATTGTGACCTGGAAGCATGGCTATTTCAAACCAATCTCATGCACACTTTCTCTAAAAATAAAGCAGCCTCAGAAGAGGTTACTTTCTTTTCTTAATGGAAGCCTGGAAAAAAATGAGAATAACAAGAGTAGAATTATGTAAAGGGAACTATTGCACCATTAGGTATGGAGCAATACCACAGAATGCCAAGGATGCTTGTAAGACCTCTTATAATTAGCTTTCTAAGTAACTCCAAATTTTGCCTTTATAATTGAACGTAATTACTCTGCTCATTAAAAAATAAGCCTAGGTAAACCCATAACCATGATGGGCCACTGTTCTAACAGGACAATTACTCACCATTGCAAAATATCGAAACCTTACTGCTGCCTTTTGTTGAAACATTTTTAGGCTACACTATAAATAGTTTAGATAAAAAATGGAAGTCTACTGGGTAGTTTTGTTGGTACCATTCCAGGGCTGGCCTTTTTGGTGATTTGTTTCTGGGTTTTGGTGGGGTTTTATTTTGTATACTATAGTGTAATAGATATTAGTAGTACACAGGATTTTCAAATATTCCAGAGTAAAACTTAAGCAATATGAGAACAGTAAGAACAGATTTTAATTTTGATAGTGAATTTCTCACCTCAGTTGGTTCAGTCTGGACCTGACACATTACTTGCATCCAGTGTTTCCTCTTCCCTGTTTATTTTGGTAATTGATACTGATGTCAATCTGCCTTTCCACCTGCTATGTCTGTTGAGAAGGAAAAGGAATCATTATAACAACTCACTCATTTCCATAAAAATAGACATTGCCCACAAATGGCTACTTATGAAATTTGATGATGCATTTGCTTGTCAAATTTCAGTGCTTCCACATCTCCAGCCTCCAAGATGTTAATTTTGCTGCTTCTGTACAGAGATACTGTGGGTGTTAATATTATGAAGTGACAGCAGAACACAGCTAACATCTAAGGTACTCAGAATGCACTTCCAAGCATTCAGACATGCTTCTAAGTGCCCTAAATTTACTGGGTGACATCGCTTAGAATTACACTGAAGGCAAAAAAAAATGCATAAGAAAAAAAACTACTTGAAATAATGTTTATTAACATGGAAATATGCTCTTTTAACATAAAAGTGTTTTCAAACCTGTTAAAAATGAAAGTAATCCTAAAGCAATAATACAGCAAATGAAAGAAGTGCATTGCAAAATAAACCCTTAAACAATAAATTACAAGTTTCAAAAAAATTAGCAACAACCACAAGGGAATTTTGCTAACTCTAATTCTTGAGAAGAAATACTGAAACTATGAAAGGCAGTTACTCATTCTTTGATCAGGGAGGTTGAATTCCAAAAATCAAAATGCAATGTTATATTTGTTTTTAAAAGTCATAGTTAGGTTTATTTTTTGCTATGATATAAATAGGACTTCAGAGAAGAATTTCTGACTTATTGGCAACTGAGGTAAACGTTAAGGTTTTAATTGATTTCATTCAAATTTATCAAATATAAGTTAATTTCCTGACCTCCTGCTATCAAAAATGAAAGAAGACAAAAGCACTTGCTGTAGATGACTCTGTCCACTGAGGGAGTGGCTAAATCAGGTTAAAAGGCAGATACCTAACAACAGGTGAGATGAATTCTTATGTATCTTGTTGCTCCCTTGTATTATACAGCAAGCTTTCTGGAGATTTCTTCTTGGCTGATTTTTTTTTTGCTTTGTTTGCTTTGTCAGTCTGTTCATTGGACAGAAGTCGTCATCCCTCACTAACAATTATCAGTTCAAAATTTTATATGAAAGACACCTATACACAATTTGAAACCGTTGAGTTAGTTCTTGCAATCAAGCTACAATGCAATTCTCACAATACATTTTTATCCAAATGAAGAATTTAGTTTATAAATTTTGTTTTTCAGCTTGCTTTTTTTTTTTTCAGTTATTTTGTTCTTATGGACCAAGGTAAAAAACAAATTCAAATCATGTAGCATCCAGAAAATAATCCATTTAGCTACTCAAAGAAAAGATCAATTATATTATCACATTCTTGTCTGATCTGTTCTTAAAGATGCCAAATCATAGATATCTGTATGTCATTGTATAAAGATGATTTTGACCAGTCTTCACTTAAATAGTTATTGTAATTTCTGACTTTGGGAATCCATGTTCTGATGTAGTCCACTGTTTCTCTTTATGATCTTTGACAACATTTTATGCTTCTGATTCTTCCAAAAATATTTCAAAAATTTTTGTTCAATTGAATTGATGGCAATTCCTGATCTAAGTTCTTTCCTCTGAAAATTGAAATGTTCCCTTTATTACTAGTTTCTTCATTTCATCATTAATTAGTACCATAAAATCCAGGGATCATTTATTTAAAATGTATTCCTACCCCTGTTTGAAAATCTCATTTTTAAAAGCCAGAGGTGGAACATTTATACAGTCTTTCAATTCCCTCGAGGTCCTTTGTTCTCTCTATAGTACATTGACAAGGGAACTCTATGCCAAGTAAATCTAATTTTCTCTCCTCAAATGTTCCTCTAAATGGTTATAATATTCCTTTCACGTCTTTTTAATTGATTTAGCTCCAAAAAGATCAGTTGAAGGCTGTGTGGGGCTCTACTGCATTATCCGTTTCTTCCTTAAGAAAGTAAGGAGTGCAGCTCATTCTTTCTGTTAGTACTTTTCCAAGCTTTTTTCTCCCTACCCTTCTTCCAGACTGTTTTCATTACTAACCTATAGCATTAGGTTTGTGGTGATACTATCAGTGCATCACTGCAGAGAAAAAGTATTTGAAGGATCCTGAAATATTTTAGTAGCAAGAAAGCTACTTAGTCGCAAGAAATTCAGCTTTTCAATACATAACATCATTCAGGTTGTTATTCTTGTGTCCATTATTCTTATGTCCAAAAGAAGAACTATGTCATGAGGAAAGGAAAGAGGACACTTTCCATCATGAACAATGTGCATTTAAGGTTCATGGCAAGGCTGCTTCAGAACTAGATAAAGCCAAAAGGACAAAGATGAATGAAAATGATATTTATATTACATGGTTAGCATATCCTAGCTCTGATTGAGAAAATCTGTCAGAGACAGGATGGAGGCTTGGGAGAGGGAAGGATTGTTGCAGTTGATTTTTTGTTTAATATTTGTGGGAATTGTCTTCTTGATTTTTTAATTTCCAGGAGTTGTCTTCATCCTTATCTCAAGCCACAGATTCTGTGATTTTTAGCAGCAGACCCAGGACATCAGTGATAACATTCATGCCTTTTTATTAGAGCAAATGTCAGTATTTCTTATTACTCCAAAAGAGAGAAAAACTGTCTGTCAGTGTGATTTCATCTCCAGCTTCGCCAGCTCTAGTAAACATTGGCTTCTTTCCAGGTGGTGCCATGTCTCATGAAACTTCTTCAGTGCTGAGTTAGCCTGGATCCCATGGTTTCTAGGAAAAAGTTGTATTCTAAAATTACTTCCTGGATTTGCTGGAAATATCCAGGCAAGGAAAAGTTGCCTAACCTCTGCAGCAGGTTCTTTAAACAGATTAATTTCCAGTGCAGCCACCAGCTCTTTCCCTGCGCAGCTGCCTAGTATTGGCAGGTTTCAAGCTGTGGGACAGTTCAGCCTGCACCTCTATCCTGGGGCTGGACTCCCATAGGGCTCTCAGTTCCCAGACTCTGAGTAGATGCATCAGAAATCCAAGCATCATCATATGCCATCTGCATTAGATCTGCCTAAATCTTATTGAATGAAACATTTCAAGCTTAACCAGCCATCATAAAAAAAAATTAAAAATCTCCGAGGAGAAAGATGGAATCTAGAAAAACTTCACCTTTTTATTGGATTGTTTGTAACAAGTTACAGAAAGGACTCTAATATTTTCCTATATCTTCCAGCCGCCAGGCCCTAGCCAGCAACAGAGGGGAAAGCTTGAAGTCTAACATACTACAAAACATACAAAAATACACTCATTATTTTCAGTGATAGAACCTCTACTGTCACAACAATGTCAGTAAAAAACCTTGGAGATTTTAGTAAGAATGGAGAGTCATCCTAAGGAAATCACAGATCTCCACATATAAAGGTAAATGTATAAGAGACTGTTGAAATTATGAAAAGGTCATATGCTTGAAAAGTCCCCAATCATCTGACCTTGTTGTTAGCCAGTTCTTTTGAATTCTTTTTAATCGCACTTGATATGTAATTACTAATTGAGTCGAGGTAATGTGGATGCAACAGTTTTCTCTGAACTTACTCTCATTATAGAAATCAAGTTTAAACAGAAATAACATGAAATATAGTTTAGTTTCCTTAATTTGATGTAATTAAAAAGTCAGAATATTACATGTCCAGAATAATTTCTGACATATAGAAAAGGGGAAATGATTTGCACCTGTCTTCTTTCATGTCCTTTGAATAAAATATTGTGCAAGGTGACATCAGAAAACTGATAGATACTTTCTAACTCTTTAAGTAAATAAATTAAAAGAAGTTCATAATCCCTAACCTCATTTTAAAACCAAACACAAATAAACAAAATTAATTGTGAAGTTTCTTACAGAGTAATAAATCATCTGAAAACAGGATAACCAGCAGCTTGGTGTCCATGGTTATCTGAAGGAAACCACTTCCCCTAATCTGTTTTCTTTAAATTTGCTGTGGTGATAGCTGATACTGACATTCAACTGTCCCAGTGCAGCATAGACCAAAAAAACCTATAAAAAACAAGACTAAAAACTCTCTGGAGTAGACTTCAGACATTTATTTAGGGAAAAATAGAAAAAAAGTCCCAGAAGTACTATGACTCCCAGCCTACAAAAGGTGGCTTAGCAATATCTGAAATAAGGCAAAATTAAAAATGGGGGAACAAATTGCAGCTCAAACTGGAAAGACAGATTTATGAAAAGGAATAAAGACATCAGTCTGTTTAAAAGAACAGGTTTATCCACACTCTGGCCATGCTTGTTATGACCACGTTCTGCTACCATTACATAGTCTGAGTAGGCCTGCTTTGATTCTGTGATGATATACTATATATATAATATAAATATTCCTACTTAAAATGTACTTAGTGTGAGTAGTTTCTCTGAATAGGACTACTACTAGTACAGAGCTGAGTGCATACTGGTGTCTTGGCAGGTCTGAGGCTTTCTAGTGTAAACAGCTGTTCGGATTTCTGTAAAACCAAGCTTGAAACAAAGATCTATTGAGTAAAAGCAGAAAAAAAAATCTCTAAATATGGAATTCAGCCCAAAGGATAGATACTCAGTTTTACTATGTAAGTACAAGCTTGTGAGATAATGTATGCCAACAGATTAACCAGCCTTATGGTGCTGCAGACAGAACTCTGAAGTTCTTCTGGTAGTCAAGCTGAACCTTCAGACTCTTTGGGAGCCACTGATGTAACTGAATGGGACTTGGCACAATGTTTTATCCCTGCAGAATGGCTTGATGTGATAAAAATCGTGCATACAGGAGTAAGCCACATTTTTGAGAAGCTGACACTATGGTTATGAGGTTCACTTTCCAGACCCTTCAGGGTAGGACAATTGTCCTTCCAAGATTCTTGCGCTGAAATGCAAAGTTTTCTTCAGGGCATCTTTGTGTAGAGTGGCAATCTAAATAGTCTCAGCAGTTCGTCAGTGTAAGATGCAGACCTGCTTTCTCCTTTATTAGCTGTTTCCTCTGATATCGATGAGTTTATGTGTTGCAGCTCATAGTTACAAGTCCAGACTTAAAATTTAGCCATGAATTAGCAAAGAACCCAGCAAATACAGCAGACAGCTAGAGTTGTTCTAGGGGTACTTTATTTCTAACAAGTGCAGTGAGAGCTGTGACAGGAATCAAGGAGGAACAAAACAGTTATTTCTTTCTGATAGCCTTGCTAAGGGGTGGGTACTGCTTTTTATCTTTTATACTTTAATGAATCATTCAGTAATGGTCCACACACTTCTAAAAATTCAAGTTGATAGCTTCCTAATTCAGAAAAGAAATTTTAAATCTCTTTTAGAGCTTTCTACTGTGTCTGTCCCTGGTAAAGTGTATCAGTGTATTCTGCAGCCTGGCCAATGTATTTGAATATAATATTGTCTTTAGACAAATTTAGACAAATCTTCAAATTGTGGCACAATCACAAGTTTCCTGCTACATAATACATGTTTGGCTTTTTCTCTGAGGTATTCTGAGTTACTCTTATTCTACCACATAATTTCCACTAAATGACAAGATGAAGCATAAATCAATTGATTCTCAAAAGCGTGCACTGAAATTGATTTTTTTTTAATTTTATTTTATTTTCAAAAGCATCTCTTGTCACAGCTCACAGAATCACAGAATCACACAATATTCATGGTTGGAAAGGACCTCCTAGATCACCTAGTCCAACCATACCCATAGCAAAAATCCACCTAAATACCCTGATCAAACACAACTTCAAAAACACAAAATAGCCCCCCCCCATGCCTGCCACGAGAGCATGTCCTGAAGCACCAGGTCTACCCATTTCTTAAATACCTACAGGCATGGTGACTCAGCCACGTGAAGGCTGTTCCAGTGCTTCACGACTCTTTCTGTAAAGACTTTTTTCCTAATATCTCATCTAAACCTCCCCTGCCACAACTTCAGACTATTTCCTCCAGTTCTGTCAGTAGTTACTAAGGAGAAGAGGCTAACACCCACCTCTCTACAACCTCCTTTCAGGTAGTTGTAGAGGGCAGTGAGGTTCCCCCTCAGCCTCCTCTTCTCCA
>JANHFX010022936.1:0-39332 GCA_027560015.1 Chloroceryle amazona | reverse complement strand
AGTCTGAGCTGCTGAACTTTTCCTGTCTTCACGTTTTTCGTTGTGGTTTTTTTCCTTTCTCTCTCTCTCTTTTTTTTTTTTTTTTTTTTTTTTTTTGTTTGTTTTGTTTTGTTTGTTTTTTGTTTATGATAATGATGTCAAACATTCTCCAAAGGAAGCATTGTAAGGATGCAACTTACTGCCATGTTTTTTGATGATTTTCAGTTTTAAATGTTTGGGTTACTTTTTTCCTATTCAATTCTCTGGTAATTTACAATGCTGTTCCTTACTTAGATATTGATACAGATGTGAGCTGCTGTTCTCTCACCTAAATGTAGGAATGTGTGCATTTTAAGATAGTTGAATTATGTGTAGAGTAGGTAACACAGGTCCTTTCTATAGAAATCACTAAGGAAAATTTTTCTCCAGTAGGATAGGTAGACACTGGTATATCAAGAACATTGATTATCAGTTCAGAGCCTTCAGTAACTTACACAGGAGCGTGAAACAGTTCTTTAATGTGCATATGCACCACGTACCTGAAAATCATTTAGTGAAGTAAGTGTACAGCAGGAGAGCTCTATTAGGTGAACTGAAGTAGTCTGGGAAAAGGGCATGCTTTCTTTTGTGCGTCTGTGACCTTTTCCTGTCCATGTGACTGAGGTTATCACTGCCAGTTTTGCCCTGTAACCTTAGACAAGCATGGCTGTAACGTTACTATTGTAATATTACTTGATTAACCTTTTCTTAGACATTAAATATGTATTAGTATACAAAATAGTGATTTATCATCTTCTGAAGTAACTTGTTACTGTAGGTTGAAATTAAAGAGATTAAACATTAATCTTATCTGTAAAATTTTAACTATGTGCATTTCATTTCCTCCAGTTGTTCTGGAAGGTATTTCAGACTCATAGACGTAAAGCATGTCAGGATTTCTGATATTTTCGATTTTACTCAAAGTGATCAGATACCCATTTATATGGAAAGAGATTATTCTCTACTATTAAAAAAAAAATCTACAATTGCGCTCAGGAGGGATTTCAAAGGCATAAATGCAGGCACTTAGCTGACACATGCACCTCAGAAAATCTTAAGTTTTCATTTTATTAGAAGGGTTCTGAGCTTTTTCTTGCACTCTCATATTCAGTAAAGCCCTGATTTCATTTAAACTCTGCCATTATTTTGTAGGTGATGTAACAGTTTGAAGTGAAAGCTGTGAGTCTGTTCTTCAGCCAGCTTCCATGCTATGCTTCATATTTCTAAGAGGGAATATTCAATCATGGTGTCTTTAATACAGCAGGGACTGAGTATTAGTAGTTGTAAAGCTAATTACAACATTCTGGTCTTTACTAATGAAGATAGCTGAGGCAATCGCATCCCTTGCTGTGTTAAGAGTAGCAGATTTAGTTA
Organism: Chloroceryle amazona; assembly: GCA_027560015.1. Lineage (NCBI taxonomy): Eukaryota > Metazoa > Chordata > Aves > Coraciiformes > Cerylidae > Chloroceryle > Chloroceryle amazona. The sequence goes on along the minus strand of JANHFX010022936.1, from coordinate 37,940 downwards.
TAAACTGTCATCTTAAAGGAGTTTTCTTGTGCTGTATTTCTTGTTTGGTTTTACAAAATCTGATTGTATTGAGGTAACAGTTATAGACTGTATTGTGATATTGTTGTGTTTTTCTCTCTGGCTTAGTGATACATCTATAGATTATAAATATCTTCTTGTTTAGTATTGTAGCATAGAAAGAGATGTGGTAAATTTTTTATAGGAGAGCATTTTCCAGCAGAAGACCAAAAGTTGGAAAAAAAAAAAAAAAAAAAGAATGTGACTATATGCATTATCCTGAAAATGTCCTAAAGTGGTTAAAATACTGTAAGTTATCTTTTCCTCATCTAGAGTCCTAATAGGCTGCCTTACAGGAATCGGAAGACAACTTGAATGAGAAAATTAAAATAGTCTTGAGAGAAAACATGATTCCTTTTAGGCAGGAGCAGACCACTGTGATGAGTGAAGTGCTACAAACTGTGGTGTGCTAGCAGTGTTGGCTTCGCTATAATTAAATCACTGTCTACTGTCTACTAGTATACTATTAGAAGACCACTGCAACACAAATACTCGGAAGCTGAAGCTTTAACATATAAATGTGCATTTAATTGGCTTGAGTTAAACTTAGGTTTACATTATGAGGCCTAAATGGGGCATTTAAATTAGTGTGAGGAGAGTCTGTGAAAGAGAATAATTTCCATTCATTCCTTGTTCCTCTCTCTTAATCCTAACGTGCATCCTAACATCCTATGTAGAACTGAGTAATTTGTCCTTGAATTGTGAGAATAAGTTTATGTGCCTTTGGATCCTTTCAAGGATGTGATCCTTGGGGGGAATTCTGTTAGCATCAGCCACTTTTTGTTGGGCCAAAACTAACATAAAAAGAGGGTGCTCTTTATAGTCAAAAAATTATTAATTACTGTGTAAAATATCCTTTCTGCAGATTGTTTTAAATAGATTTCTGCATTCTGAGAGAGTGTTAACTTGTAAAAGAGCATATCACAAGTCACTTGTGGCCTTGTGTTGGTGAAAATCTCTGTCTTCAGTCTTTGAGATGCTGAACGAGAATGGATAAACAAGAATGGTTGGTCTTCAGTTCTGGGTTTACTGTCTGCTATTTAAAGAGATGTCTCGCAGTCAAAGTACTAATGTAATTCTTATGTATGCAAGTATAGAAATTTTCATCTAAATAACTGACAGGTATATATGAGACATTAGTCTCTTAACATAAAGTAGCTGTTACCTGCCTTAATTATGGACCAGGGTAACCATGGTTGTTCAGGGACTCTGCTACAGAGAATGCAGACATCAGGTTGAAATGAGACAGCAGATCCATCTAAACAGAAATGTAAGAAAACCATAACATTTTGCAAGCTACACAGAAATTATTTTTGTTTCTTATAATTCTACAATATATGTAGCTGCTTCTTTTAGATAAAGAAGTGCCTGTGGTTTCCCCATATTTTGCTGTGAGATTCTGGGGCTTACTGTTGCCCAGCATGAGGTTGAAATTCCTACAAGTCCACTGGTTTGTGGATTAGTGCTTTACAGAATTAATGACAAACATCAGTCTGTGAACATACCAACAAATGTATTTCACAACAGCCTTTTACTGAAATGAAAGCATCAAGTGTCTCTTAAATGGAATAATTTATCACAAAAATAGAAACACAGACTTCTGGTTCTGTGTGTTGATATACTAATATAAGTGAATTTAATAAACACTGGGCTGTTATGTGATATCTGCTTTATGGCACTTTTAACTCAGTCATCTGGTTCAGATCCAGGGATAGCATGTGTCCTGATGAAAGAATATTGCAGAATCAACTGAAATATGCAGCATGTTTATGCTGTAATATGGAAATGGAAGAACGGCTTGCCAGCTCTCTGTTGAACAGCATTGTAGCTTAGTGCCTGAATCCAAATGTTGTCAATAGATACTGTTAAAATATTTACAGGCTTCAGAAAGGTTAAATAGCTGCCATAGAGGAGAGAAGAGCTTCTTTAATTACCGAACTTTTCTTGATGAAAGAAATATATAGAGGAAGTAAAAAAACCCCAAAATAGGGACAGGTCTTTATGGTACAGATAAGCATCTTATCTTTATATTTATTTTTTTAATTATTTGTTCAGACATTCAGACAACTCTTCCACTGTCTCCTCTAGTAAGTGTGAAGCTGCAGTAGAAGAGGGTGGGAGATGCAACAATTACCACCAAGAAATGAAAATTGTACTTGATTATTCTCATGAACACTGTTTTGACATCTCAGTAAAGCTCCTCCATGCATCTGCAAATCTAAACATTAGCTGTTAGATTTCTGTGCTGATAATATTTGTGATTGTGATGATATTTGTGTTGATGCTTTCTCTGATATTTAAAGCATTTATGGTAATCCGTTTGTGTTATTTATGATTGAGGATTGCATGTACCTATAGTAAGCAACAGTGCCATTAAATAATTGTTTGACCGTTGAGTAACACTGCTAACTATGGCTGTGCAAAATTAGGAATTAAATTTAACTGCAAGAATGGCTAATTATACTCGTATCTAAAAGGAGAGCATATTCTACAACAGTGAGGATATTTAAGAGGTTAAGTTCCAAAGGCTTTAAAGGCTTTTGAATGCTTTATTTAAAGGACTTAGAGGGAGGCAGAAACGAAACCTCAAAATAAATTCATGGTTAAATACTACTCTTACATAGTACAAAGAGAGCATAAAAATCAAAGCAGGAGTTAAACCTTTAATTATCTAATAGAGAGTAATTTAACATAGAAAATATACTTTTCTCTGTAACCAGTCCTAGTAATAGTAGCTTTTAGACTGAAGTGGGGGGCAAGGGAAAATACTTGAGAACTTATTCCTGAAATTTGAATTAAAACAGTGAATAAATTTTCTTTAAGTTATTAATGTAGGGAGAATTGGTACTCTTTATTGTCAATTATAATTCATCAGAATCTGCCTATGAACCTGTAGGCGTAGCCCATAAGACATTAAAAAACTTAAGTGAAAGCAGAGCTTGAAAAGGTAGCAATCCCACTGGAAGGAAGAATTTAGCACTAATGCCGGAAGAGTCTATAAAAAGCAAAGTGAAAATAAAGCAGTTTGACTCCTTTAGTAAGACACCAAAATGATTCTTTTAATATTAGTAGTAATTTTAGGAAAACATTGTACCTTCATATGGTTTCCTGCCTGTTTTCACTTGGAATGTGATCGGAGAGTTTAGTAACTAAAGAAAAGTTTTAAAAGTTACCGAACCTACTGCATCATGCAAAAAGAGTAAATGTTTGACTTCTGTGGAAGAGTCATTGGAAACATTGACTGACAATGTGTGTGGGGCATCAGCCCAGAGTTTGCAGTGTTGTAATCCAAATAAGTTTTGTAGAAGGTGGCTGTGGTGAATGAAAGCTGCTTGTGCATTGCCTCACCAGCTCTGTCAATAAATATTTGTCTAAGGCATTCAGTTAGATAAAACTTGGTATTCATTTTCCTGTGCTTTTGCTGTACTTAGGACTAGCTGGAATGAGCAGTTCTCTTGATGAATGACTGGATCTTTCTGGGAACTGTAGGCTAAATGGTTTAGCATGTTCTGAGAAGCAAAGATGGAGAAGGGGTTTTGAATTTTATGTTTTTTAAATAACAACTTTTATTAGACTTGTAGTATTCACATTCTTTCAAGGGCAAACATGAAATTTGAGAGAGAAAGTACCATGATGAGAAGGGTGATCCTTTAATAGTTGTTGTGTATAATAACTTAAAATACAAAAAAGGTCTCAAAATTGGCCATGAGCACAGTGACTCGGGTAGGACTGCATAATTTTTTTATCTGTAGGACCCCCGCATCATTCACTGTACTGGATGGGTAAAGGTCTTGAGAATAAAGCAGGGTATAGACAATGAGGGGATTATTTGCAGAAATTTGAACTCATTATTTACCTGTGCTTATAAGGTTTTATACCTTCAGTGTATAGTTCAGCTGCATCACAGCATTAATGTAAGGCCTGATGAGGCTGAGAAAACAAAAGCAAATAGTTAGATCCACAGCTACATAAATAACAAGTTAGGTTTAGTTAAATTTGGTGTAATCATGTGACACTTTGAAACAAATACAGACTTCTTTTTGATAAACTGTACACAAGTTCTCAGACTTTATCCACTGAAAGACTTGACAATATTTATCTATTGATACGGTGAAGTAATAGGTTGATGTTTTTACTGCTGTAGTACCATCCTGCTTTCTTGCCCTCTGTCTGTGTTGAACTTTTATTGTATTTTTACATCGCACTTAAAGTTAGAAGCTTGAGGGGCCACAAGCTGGCTTTGCGTGTGGGGTTCCTAAAATTCAGCCCTTTTTGTTATGTAAAATGACAGCATAACTTCAAGTTTTAAGGCAATCAAGCATTAAATGCTAAACTTTTCCTAAGATATAGTTTGAATTTTCATTTAAATTTAGTCTTATTTTGACACTGTAGACTTTTGACACCATGTTATTTTAGTTGGTTTTGTATGATTTAGGATGCTTCTTGTTCCATTAGGCTTAAAATACAGCTTCCAGCTTTTGATACTGTTGGTTCATTTTATCAACCTCCATAGGAAAAGTGAATGTTAATAGAACGTAATCTGTCATGGTATGGTAAATTTCTGGTAAGAGCAGTGAACTTCAGAGGGCTGAAATACCATATGTCAGCTTGTACATGGAACTTGCCTAGTGGCACTTTCTATCAAATGTGAAGACATTAAAATCTAAGTTCAGATCAGCTAGATTCATCCCATGGATAGCATCAGTCATGTGCCAGTTCCAAGATACAAGGCTGTAAATGTATTGTCATTCAAAACTGGCAACAAAAAAGAGCAAGAGAAGGAAAAATAAAGGCTCTACTTCTGTTTTAGTAAGAAAACTTTCATTTTGTTTTTCCAGTTTTGGTGGAGATCTGAAGTAGAAAGGAAATCGAATAACAATTTTCAGATAATTGTCTTTTTCTTAACCTAATGCATTTGTGAAAAATGTAATTATTTTTCTTGTTTTGAAAAGAGAAGAAATCTATTAATTTTGGCTTCTAATGTTTGTGTACTATGTTTTGTCATGATTGACATCTATAGGTTTATTTTTAGTAAAAATATCCATGATAAACTGAATTGTTTAACTTGTCCCGAAATAATTTCTACAATGATTCACTGCAATTCCCATTTATAAAACAAACCACTCTCCCCCTCCCTTCCCTTCCTTTAAATTCCAAAAGTGGAACAGAATGTTTGTGTGAATTTTGAAAAAAAGGTTTATAATTACTTGCCAGGAGCCTTTCTTGTTTTGGATCAACAGCTGAATCAAAAATTAGTTTTGTGATTAAAATGAAAAATTGTGCCCAAAGGTTGATAATTAGAAGTGATTGACTGAATTTATAAAGACAATTCAGATGGTTTAGAATGGTTTATCAGGAGGTTCGTTATTAATTCTAACTGTAGCATTGCTGCTGTACCGAAGCTTTTCAGGTTGTTTTTGGCATTTTACAGATGTGAAAGGTTCACAAAAAACATAAGCACTTTGACGTATTTCAAAATAAAGGCTGCTAGGAGCTGCATTTTCTTGTTGAATGTTGCCCTTTATGTCTCAAAACACGAAGAGGAAAAAGCTCCCTTAAAACAAACCTAATCCCCTAATGAATAGTTTTATTTCAGTGTTGAGAAATGTTCTACAATTCTGCATTATACAGACTGCTTCAATTAGTTTTAAGACTACTAAACTCACCATTGATCTAAAGGAGTATTTCATGTTCAGTTTCCTAACGTTCCTTTTAGTAGGTCTAATTCAGCCTTTGCACCAAGGGATTGTTCTTATTTTAAATATAATGCTTGGGAATGGTGGATTAGTCACTATAATACCCGTGCCAGTGAGATTTTGTGGTAGCGCTTCTAAGCTGAAATCCACTTTGAAGGTTGAGTGACTGCTACGCACAGTAGTCAGACCAGGCTGTCTATTTGATGACTGCATGTTAAATTTAACGACTTCAAACAACTGTCTTGTCAAACAAGTCGGGCTTGTCTGACAGTTGGACTCTGAACTGCCCTGCAGGGAATTTTTGCCTTTAGAACATGGAATGTGCCTCTGCAAATAGCCTTGGGTGGATTCGGCTTTTGTTTTTAGCAACTGACACTTCCTGAACATAGCTATAAAAATTGTACTGAGCTTTGCCCTTACAGTTGTGTCTGTTTGCTTGAAGCCTTAGTAGAAATGGAAGTTAAATCTAAAATCAACCCTTACATAAATACATAAACAGTGTTGATTTGAAACTGTGAGTAAATGTGCCTGTATTCCACAGGTGGTGGTCTAAAGACTTTCAGAGGGAGGATTTCAATGCTGGTTTTGTGTAAAATGTTTTCATTTAACATAGAGTAAGTTGTAAGAGTTCATTGCTACCTGGCTTGTTATGAATTAAAAGAAATACTATGACTGGTGCAAAAAAATGTTGTTAACCTTCTTGCATAGCCAAGCTAGTTATTAAAAAAACCCCAAACCTGAACAAAAAAACAACCCAAAAAACCTGTCAGAACATTTCTCTCTCATTCACTTCATCAGTCTTCATGAAGTGTAGAGAAAGCTATTGTAATTTCTTGATAATTTGGTATGTCAAAGAGCCTGTCCACAAGTTAGTGTAGATTTTGGTTATAGTTTCTTTTCACTTCTTTGCCTTAGAGAATGTCGTATTTGTCAGAAGGGCATTAGACTTGACCTCCTCTCTGCTGTTGGCTTTGTTTTGGTGTTAATAAACTCCAAAGTTGGTGTTAGCACTGAGAGCTTGTCTCCCAGTTCTGCCAAGTCTAAGGGTGGCCGTGCTAGACTTTATATATATATATATTGCAACTGTTAAAAAGTTAGACCTTATGGGAAACTTGCTGATTGTTTGGCAGTGTTTAGCCACAGTATTTCTACACATACTGTAGACTAGGTTTTAAATGTAACAATGTTTTTTTTCTTTCTAGCATTGTAATAATTGTGTTGGTAAAGGAAAAAAAAAAAAACAAAACCAAACATCCTCTTCTTCCTCTTCTTAATGTTTTGTGTGGTAATTTTTTTGTGTGGTGTGAGTTTTGGATTTTTTGTTTTGTTTTGTTTAGTTGCTGTTATTGGTTGGTTGTGGGTTTGGTTTTTAGGTACCTCTTAGAAACACTATACTGCTCAGGTCTGTCAGCTCTTCTTTTTAAAGTGCAAAGACCTATGAAAACTGTTGTTGTGCCAAGAGGATCTTATGGAAATGGAGGCCTAAAGGGTGCTGTGTTGTTTTGCTGTTTGGTTTTGATGTTATTTTTTTTAAAAAAAAAAAGAAAACCAGAGGTATTAAAGGAAGAGAAATGAATATGGAACTATTTTAATTTTCAGGTGGTCTGAGATACATTTGATTTAACAGGCTTAAAATACTTTTTATTTTCGTTACAGGTGAATGACTGTTGCTACTGAATTTTTACAGGCCTTCATTACAATGTGTTGAGCTCAGAAGCCTAAGCTTAGGCTCTGCAGGCTTGTGACTATCAACCTATTTTTTTTCACGATTTGTGCATATCCTTGCAATGACATCCTTAAGAAAGCCTGATTGTTTTGGTTTAGCACGATGAAGAGAAAAAAATCTAACCTAAGTTGGATTTTAGCTTCTTGTAATTTCAAGCTGTGGAGAAATTATCTTCCAGAAGTTTTAAGGCATGCAGTTGCTATATATGAGTTGTTATTCAAATTCTGTACAAAATTTTGTCTTGCACAAAAGCTTGGAAGATTTTAGGTAAATAAATGCTTAGGCTTGTGACTTAGAAAGCTGCAAGGTTTTGAAAATGAACATTTTATTATCTTTATCTAGTAATTAGAAAGTTATAAGTGGTGAAAGGTGTTTTTATTACCACATACAGCTTCCCTCTGCTTTTACTGCTGTTGTACAAATAAAAATTTCCTTCAGGATTTCTTGCTGATCTCATAGAACAGGGATATGAGTGGTGAAGCTGGGGAAGAATGCCAATCTAAAATTGATTTATCACAGTTTGTCCTTGTGGCATATTATCAAAACACACAATGCTTTCTAAACTGTGTTTCTTCAGCCAGCACCATGGAAGACTATTGGGAGTTGCTGTCTGACATAGAGCCTTCAGCTACTTGCCTGCAGAATGACAACAAATGAGTAATTATGAAAGTGGGGAATTAGAGAATATATTCCATAGGTTTCACTGCTTTTACTGGTAATAAGGTTTCTGAGTATTTAAGATGTTTTATTGTGGTCTGGCTAAGTTACACTGCTTCCTTAGGACTGCGGCTACAGTGGAGTAGCTAACAATTTACAGTGAATCAGCTGGAGCCAGGGTTGCAATTCAGGGATTTGTTCACTGTTACTTCAGATCTGAAGTACTGCCATACCCATAGCATGCAGTTGTCTACCATGTGGTAACGCAGGTATTTGTCAGATTGCAACATGTACTGGCTTGGAAAGTTGATCTGGCACCGAAAAACACAAATGTATTCATGTTAAAATTAGGTCAATTTTTGTTTTGCTGTTAATGTGGTTTACCACCTCTATCATGAGAAAATAGAGGATAGTTGAAGAGGTGAGTGTGAAAAGAAGTCATCAGAAATACGTTCTAAAATCCACTTAATTTAAACTTCAGATTAAATGGTTACCTGACCTCAAAGAAGTTCCGTTCAAAATAAAGTTGGTGGGTAGGATAATAGTTTGTACATGGTTTACAGGAACAGGCTGATACCCATTACTGCTGTCTGGTTTTATTATGAAATTACAATTTTAAACAAATGTAAAATGGCAATTCTGTTTTGTTTTGGTTTGTTTTTTTTTTCCCTAAAAAAATCCTGCTTCTGGTTTATGAAAACATGAGGCACATTTGAAACATGTAGGCTGTTTGTCTTAAAGATATGTATTTAGTAACTATGTTTTATGAATGGACGCTTTTGTGTAATTTGCCACAGAGTAACATCTACATGGTAGACTTCATTTCTTAAAACTGCCTCAGTAAAACTTAGGTTTCTCATAGCTTTCAGCAGGTGACTGGCGCATGGGTTCTGGGCTGACTGCTGCTAAGAAAGAAAAAGGAAAACCTGGGCCAGAATCAAAGTTCCATGGGCCCCAGTGGGATGCACCTGCAGGTGCTGAGGGAGCTGGCAGAAGTCATTGCTAGACCACTCTCTGTCATCCTGAGTAAGTCGTGGAGAACAGGAGAGGTGCCTGAGGACTGGAGGAAAGCAAATGTCACTCCAGTCTTCCAAAAGGGCAAGGAGGAGGACCCAGGTAACTACAGACTGGTCAGCCTCACCTCCATCCCTGGAAAGGTGATGGAACAACTTATTCTTGGCTCTGTCTCCAGGTGTATCAAGGATAGGAGGAGCAATCAGGCTGGTTTTACCAAGGGGAAGTCATGTTTGACCAAGATGATAGCCTTCTATGAAGATGTCACCAGGTGGATAGGTGATGGTAGTGCAGTGGATGTGGTTTATCTTGATTTCAGTAAAACATCTGACACCATCTCCCACAGTATCCTCGCAGCTAAACTTGAGAAAGTGTGCTGTGGACAATCAGGTAGGTGGGTTGTTAACTGGTTGAAGGAAAAAAGTCAGAGTTGTGGTCAGTGGGGTAGGGTCTAGTTGGAGGCCTGTATCTAGTTACTCAGGGGTCGGTACCGGTACCAGTACTATTCAACATGTTCATTAGTGACCTGGATGAGGGAGCAGAGTGCACTGTCAGCAAGTTTGCTGATGATGCAAAACTAGGAGGAATGGCTGACACACCAGAAAGCTGTGCTGACACTCACAGACGTAGGCAGGCTGGAGAGTTGGGAGAAATCTAATGAAGTATAACAAGGGCAAGTGTAGAGTCTTGCATCTGGGGAAGAATAACCCCATGTACCAGAAGAGGTTGGAGACTGACCTGTTAGAGTGTTGCACAGGGGAAGGGGACCTGGGGGTCCTGGTGGACAGCAGGATGACCATGAGCCAGCAATGTGCCCTTGTGGCCAAGAAGGCCAATGGCATCCTGGGGTGTATTAGAAGCGGGGTGGTTAGTAGGTCGAGAGAGGTCCTCCTACCCCTCTACTCTGCGCTGGTGAGATCCAGTCTGGAATAGTGTCCAGTTCGGGCCCCTCAGTTGAAGAAGGACAGGGAACTGCTTGAAAGAGTCCATCGCAGAGCCACAAAGATGATTAAGGGAGTGGAACATCTCCCTGATGATGAAAGGCTGAGGAAGCTGGGTCTCTCTAGCTTGGAGAAGAGGAGACTGAGGGGTGACCTCATTAATGTTTATAAATATGTAAAGGGTGAGTGTCAGGAGGATGGAGCCATGCTCTTCTCAGCGACGTCCAATGATAGGACAAGGGGCAATGGATGTAAACCGGAGCATAGGAGATTCCAGAGAAATTTAAGGGAAAATTTTTTCACAGTGAGGGTGGCAGACACAGGAACACACTGCCCAGAGGGGTTGTGGAATCTCCTTTCTGGAGACATTTAAAACCTGCCTGGATGCGTTCCTGTGTGACCTGCTCTTGGTGGTCCTGCTCTGGCAGGGGAGTTGGACTTGATGATCTTTCGAGGTCCTTTCCAACCCTTAACATTCTGTGATTCTGTGATTATATCTGTGGCCTACTGTCATCTTCTACATAATTGCTTTTTCTTCCATATTTTGTCTGCTAATATTCTCTCAGTGATAGCCTTGCAAAGACATTATAGTTTAAGGATAAGGAGATTTAATTTAATTTTAATGTTGAAGCTGGTTTAAGCTATATCATTGAAAAAGGAGCAAACAGATACTTAATCTAATTTTGTCTTTTGTACTCCTCAGAGATGCTGAGGAGAAAGACTGTGAAGGAGAGAGAGATTAGGAATGAAGTGGAAGAAGGGGGAAAATGAACAAGAAAATGGGATAAAGGCAGGGGAAGCAAATGATGAGACAAGATACATATCTAGCAGAGGGTTTTATTTGACACCTGTTGTCACAATATCTGAACACACTTCATATATAATTAATAGTGGTAGTGAAGTAAATTGTGTCTGGGTGTTTCTGACACTTCTTGCTTGAGTTAGAGGTGTCTTTGAGGGTACAGGGAAGGGTAAAGTCTAGAAGGAGAAAGGAATTCCTATGCTTTTTAATGCCTGTACTTGCTGTAGAAAGATGTTCCGAGTTTGGCAGCACTTCAGATTCTGGATTTCCATATTAATTTTATTCTCTGTGTGTTTGTTCTGTGGGTTATTTTTTGTTGGTTTGCTTTGATGGTTTGGGTTTTTTTCACCTGGGAGGTTCTCTTGTAGGCAGCACTGACAGGACTTTGTGTCAATCTTTCTTGGTGACTCTTTCTTTTACACTGACATTGCCCCAGAATACTGTGTGTTGAGAGTTATTCACAGATTGCTCCTTGCTCTTAACACTATGGGGAAATAATCTGCTGTTTGGGAACATCTATGGTAATAGGAAGGCAACAAGCAAAAATGAGGACATACAGAAAAGAGGAAAAGAGGAGGATGAATAAAAAGTTTGGAACTTCTGCAAAATTGTATATATTAGGAAATAGATTTAGAATTAAATTAATATCTATAATACCATAGGCAAATATTTAAAAATTGTTTTGAAAATTATTTATAGTCTAGAATGTGAGACTGAATGGATGTATATTAGTGAACATGACTGTACAGTCCTTATGGAGGAATATGTTAGCTGTGGTCTGGCACCTTGGCTTTGAAAATTAAGCAGCTTAACTTCTAAAGTGAGACTATCTCAAATGGCATATTTTGACAGAATTTTCCTGTGGTGATCCATGGTGATCTAGTATTTGTCTGCCTTGCTGGCACAGTACCCAGCCCTGAGAAACCACTGGTCACTCAGTCTTTGTGCTCTACTAAGAACTAGGAAGCCTAAATTTAAATTCCTTATCTGTTTTATAGCTATCTAGTATACAAGTCACAGGTTCTGCTTTGTCTCTTGGAACACTTTACCTGGCTCTAATCTGCTGCCATGTTGATCAATGAATGGAGCAAAAAGCAAATAGCTTTGTGATTAGGGTGGTTGTTGGAGTTTTTAATTTTGTAAGACATAAAAAGTGTTGTGTACTAATGTCTATGTTATCAAGACTAAAATACACTAGTAATTTTGTAAAACTGGTATGTATTACCCTGGAGAGTAAGTAAAGGTTGGGGGGGAGATGCTAAAATGCTTTGGTGGGCATTGGTATCAGGAAGTGGAAACACATGAACTAACAAATAAGAGCAAGAATGTCACATCAGCACAACATGGCTGAGAATTTCATAGGACACAATTTATTTTTTCTTTATTTTAATTCTAAAAATGTGGGTAGTCTGTCCTTTTTCCCAGTTGAAATGCATTAAAGAAAAACTTTCCATTCAACTTAGTGGTACATGAATGACCTTGAGTGCAATGTCGACTAATCTTCTCTTTCTTACAGAAAGATCCAGATTATCTGAAGCTATGGTTGGATAGTTTCGTTTCTAGCTATGAACAGTTTCTCGATGTGGACTTTGAGAAGCTGCCAACAAGGTATGTTGAATTACAGACCTGTTCATCTTTGATACCTGACACAGTCCTGGCTGAGAGCCTAGTCTTGTTCAACAGCAATACTGTCTTAAGACAAAAGAAAGATTTTCAGTTGTTGAGTGGCACTCCCGTTTCTCAAAGGTTAACTTGTGTTGGAAATTACGAAACTAGGCGAATAGTAGTACTTGCATTATATGCAGAGATGGCATGAGTATTCATTTGTTCTTGCTCTAAGAAATACAATAATTATTTCTTGTGTATTTTTTAAATATTGTATATGAAATAGTAGTAGTCACTGTTAGTGCTTAGTATCTATCGGCAGTGACTGAAGAGAAGTAAGATGTAGATAATTTTGTAATTTTATTTCGGGGATTGCTTTAAGATTAAGGATGAACTGAAAAGCTCAATGAAAGATTTGGATGTCTTAGCTGAAATCCTTATAAAAGCTAGAATATGCACGAATGATAGATTTTAAAGTGATTTCTTTTTTTGCATCTGTAAGACTTCAGGGCAAGAGTATTGCTGACTTAACTCATGTTGCTGACCACCAGTTCTTGGATACAATCATGAGGTGGTATTGAAGTCAAATTTTGGAGTTCCATATTTTGCAGTTAGAATTTGTCAGCTGTGTTCTAAGGATTGGACTTTGAAGACTAACTTTGCAAATGAAGAAATTTAGGCACTGGATTTTTTTCTCTTGTTTTTGAGATGCTTGCATGAACTAGGGATTTTAAGAAAAAAAACAAATGTTACAGGATTCAGAAGTCATGAGGACTGGTCAGTATTATAGCTGATACCACTACGGATGTTTGAATGCAAGGAATGGCTCTCCCTGCATGGTGGCTGCAGTCCAAGGCCTGTTGAAATCAATGGAAATTCTTTAATGGTCTTTGTATCAGATCCCATTTGAAGTGTAAGCGATAGCCTCTACTGTTACAAGGAAAAGAATGTTGCAATTGGATCTCAGTGAATAAAAACTGTACTTCTTGGCTCTTAGTATTAAAATCTTCCTCTTAATGCCTGTATGAATGCAAAATATATAGTGCAACTACCAATAGCAAGACCTTCAAATTAATTTCTTGTTCTTTCAAAAGATCTGTTTTCTTTCTACTGTCAAAAATACATCTTACTTTGTTTAGTTAAGGAAGAATGTTTATCCTTTGACACAGGTTATCTTCAACATACTATTTAATACTGAAATCAGAACAGTGAACGAGAAGAATGTCTTGATACTTTGGGGCTTTTAAGTGTTTTTTGGTTTCTGTGTGTTCATGTTTGGGGTTTTGTGTGGTTTTTTTTTTTTTTTTTACAGCAACATTAGCAAAAATAAAAACAAACATGAAGTTTAGTTGTGCAGAACAATAGCATCATCTTCATTGTGTTAAATGATGGTTTATTGAGCGTAAAAATAGTATATTTTTCTGAGGTTAATGACAGGATTAGTGATTTAGTCTGGAAGAAGAGGCCCATGTGGATTTAGACTCATTTGTATAACAGTTGTAGAGAAAATGTAGCAAAACAACATAGGGATGAAAGCAGATAATTCCTGTGCTTGATGGCTGGATTAAAAATTGCACTGTTTTGAGAATAGATACTAAAATTAACAAAGAATTGCAGTTTCTGCTCTCATTTGCATTTGTGAGATAATCCGAGATGTGAAAAGTGGCATCTTTCTGGCGTTTGTTGGTTTATATTGCAGGCATTTACATTGTGGAACTGATAGTATTGAGCCTGAAAAAAAGGTCAGTGTGGAACCACCAAATGCTGATAAGGTCCTGTGGACCTAATTTGTTTTTTTACTGGTGTTGCTTATTAAATAACTAATTCTGACTTTTGGTCTTGGAAATAATATATGATGCTAGCTAAAATGAGAAACTGAGTGGACTAATATAGTATATTTTTTTTCCCTATATAAATCTTGGTATGCTTTACCGCTATATGCCTGAAAGAGCTTGTGTACTGAAGGCAAATGCCAGGAAATAATGAGAAACTGTGTATGGAGAAGAAATCTTGTAAAGATTGCTAGACAGAATTCCTATTTTGGAAGACAAGCATGAAGTTTTCTGTCAATGTAAAACATATGTAGTCTTTTTAGCATCCAAGAAAACACCACTTAAGAAATGTAATGAAGCTATCAGTGTGAGGTTTGTTTTTTTTTTCCCCTGAAAGGACTCCTAATTGTCACTGTCACTTACTGATTTAACTGATAAGAGTATTTCTTCTGTAAATTAAAATATGTAACTTCCCCAAATCTGCTTTGGAAATCTGAAAGATGCTACATGGTGCAGAATTAGGAAATCTCTAAACATTGTGGATGAGTGTATCCAATGTATAAGCAGAGCTTACACAGTTATGCAGCTTCAAGGCTTGTACAGCTATAGTTCTACCTCCATGTTTGTGCATCTATCCTAATTTTTAAATGAAATGGTTTATTAATGGTGTTTTCAATGTTTTTACTGAAAAAGGTAGCAAAGCTGATGGCTTTGAGCATTGAGCGCAAGAGATCAGTGCACCTGTCCTTCCTCTAAAAACATTTATTCATCTGATATGTATTTTCTGTGAAAAGGATAAAAACTCCTACCAGCTGGTAGGAGGTTTTTTCCCCTCATTGAAGGAGAAGAGTTGTCATTTGGTTTAAAGCATTTAGAAACAACAAAGGCCTCCAGATTGTTGTCATGCTCTTTTTCTGCTTCTGGTTTACATGAAGTCAAACAAAGGAGCTTAAAGGAAGCTCATGCAAAGTATCATAGAAGCAGTCCTTTGATAACTTACTGACTTCAAACCCACACAGAAATGATGCAGAGATCATGATAGGAATGCTGATTACATGGTTTCATGGTTGTTGAAAAGTAAAGACTTTTTTTTCTACAGCACTTCATTCCAAAGTGCTTCCATTGGCAGAGGAAAAGTTGAAAGTGACTCTGTGAGTTCTGTTACTTATCTGCAATAATTGAATACAATTTAGAAACTAATTTAACTTCCTTTCAAAGACCTGAGATGGCAATTTATATTGCTGCATAACTATGTTAATGTAATGCAAGGAAATTAGAAAGTACCCAAATTGTCAAAATCTTGCTCATATTTTGACATGAGGGGCCAGCAGTCAAGTATGATCATCAGTTAAGGTATTGTTTTTGAGATTTTGATTTCTTCTTTCATCTGGAATACTCACTTTACATTGTTAGTCTTGTCAGGAAAAAAATGGTACTACTTGTCCCAAAATTTAACTTTTATGGGTTTTTTTGTGATGATATAGCAATAATTTGCTCTAGGGTGAAGAGAAGTTTGATTATTTATAACTATATTTATTTATATACTGTGTAGTATATTCAGTTTCAGTAAGCCCAGTTAGTAGTTCTTGTGCCATTCTTGCATAAGGCAGTGAATTCTCATGGGATGTGCAAAATAGCACAGACAGGCAACTACTGCAGAGAAAACATTATTTGGGGCATGAGGCATGAAGGGTATGCTGTTTGCTTTCTTATATAGCATTTTATGATCTTACTGAAAAAAAGACTTCTTGGCCATTTTAGGGAAATTATGTCTGGACATATGATTTCACGTGTCAAATTTTTTTGGTCTTACTAATACTTAAGTGGTGAATTATCAGATTATGAGGACCCATCTTTATAGTCCCAGTGAGTATGGGTATGCTGGCTTGTTAAGGGGTGAAGCTGCTATCACAGAAAGTAAAACTTCTTTCTTGCCAGTTTTGCTGGAAAAAAGCAGCTTTGTGGTTAGTGTCTCTATTGGTTTAGTGTTTAGGTCTTATAAAATTTGTGTTAAAACTTTCTGAATCCCTTAAGATTTTGAATTGTGGGATCTGAAAAGCAAATTGCGTAGCTCTGTGAAGAGGCAAAGGGAATGAACAGTATTTGTTCCTCTGTATACATATAGGTAACACTTGTTCTCTAGGACATGAGAACTAGCTGTCATTTACGTCTGTTTGGTTGTTTTATTAATTTTGGTCTCAGTTTTTCCTCTTCTTATAGGCTACATTGTTTAGCTTCTAAGGTTGAAAAGGAAATGTTTCCTATTTCCCTCAAATAGTATCACAGCGTTTAGTGCCAGACATTGCATTTCTGCACGCTTTTTGATGCTTATTCTTGCAAAGATGTACATATGCAAGTGTCATAGGAGTGTGGTTTTGAACTAGTTGAATTTTTTTTGTTGTTGAAAATTTCCTGGTGACTTTGGCCCTGTTGAAGGCTGTTGTGAGCTCTGAGGCTCTTGCTTTTGTCTTCCTTTTCCTGTGTAGAGTTCACAGAGAATGTGTCAGGGTAAACAGTTAATGCCAAAGGCAAACTCTCTTTAGTATGTGCAGGAGTGGATAAACAATCTTCATCCCAGAGAATGCCCTTGGTAGAGCAGATAGCAGAAAAATATTTGCTAGCTTAATGATATCTAGAATCTATTAAGGATGGGTGAGCTTTTCATGCAAAATCAGTATGCCAAGAGGCAGATGGACTTTTTGGAGAGCAGCTTCTTCTGCACAGTTAGACCCTGATTTTCAAGTCTTCCTTTGTTTAATCTTACTGTAAACAGTATGGTATTTAATCTTACTTTGTATGGCTTTTTGTAATTTATATAAGACAGACATGAGGTTCACTGTGGATGAATGCTAACTGAGCTTCAATAACTATTTAAGATTTGGCATGTCCTTTATTTGGACACTTTTAATCTTCAGTAGAAATTTGTAAATGTTCCTCATGTATTTAGTTTTCATGTTCCATTCCACTGCGGCCATCACTTATTTAGGGATTTCCTAGGGCCCCCGTTTACCTGATGAAGATCATGCAATTTCTCTGTGGCAATTAACAAAGATCATTGAATGGAGGAGCATTTAAGAATCCATTTAATTAAATTTTAACACTTTTTTTTGTTATGTAGTTCATTGTTGGGATAAAGGAAGTTCAAGCTGGCTTTTCCTTGTGGTTTGTTAGAAAGTGTACAGCACCGCTGGTTCACAAAACCTTTCTTACAGAGGTTTATTGGAACACTACACAAGACCACTGAAATTTATTTGTAATGTAAACTGCATGATTAACAATTTTGTGTGTGTTTTTTTTCCTCTTTAGGGTGGATGATATTCCTCCAGGAATATCACTGCTTCCTGATAACATTCTTCAAGTCCTCAGGCTTCAGCTGCTACATTGTGTCCAGAAAATGTCAGATGGACTAGAAGAGCAGCAGCAGTCTCTGTCACTTTTACTTGTGAAATTCTTTATCATCCTTTGCAGGTATATGCTTTGATTGTTACCTCAGCAAAGCTATTGTTTTGTTTATGAAGACTTGGTGCAGCCTGTGAATATAAGTTCTAATGACACATACAATGTGATTTGAGATTTTGTAGTAGAACAGAGAAATGGCACTTCTCACAATCCTTAAAATAAATGAAGAGGCAATAAAAGGAGAGTGAGAAGAGCAATCCAGTCGTTTTAGCAATAATGTTTTCCATGAGAAATGGAGTAGGAGACACTAAATTCCTTGTAATTATGTAAGATCTAGCGATGGGAATGCAAGATCTGTTGTACCTGATATAAGAAATACTTGTAAAAGAAAATGCACACTCTAGCAAGTGTTGGATATGAAACAACTCAAGAGAATCGCACAGGAAGAACTGTTGCACAATCTTAACGTACTTACAATTCCATAAACAGGTTACGAAACTGACTTATCACTACTAATGCACCTAGCTTCCTTCTGAAACTTATGCATTGTTTTGTAAGTCTTTTGAATCAGGTGAATAAACTGGTTTTAGGGACCTGTTCTTCACAATTTCTTCAGTCTTCTATTATAAACTACATTAAGAGAGGAAGGGGATAAAATATAATAAGGAATCTCTTTTTCTAAGAAGTATTTGAAGCAGGGTTTTTTAGTCTTTTGGTTCTCCTTACCCCTGAAAGAATCCAAAAGGCTGTAGGGCAATGTTTAAGTATCCTGGAATATTAAATATAAGCTGAGTACATGCTGGTAATGTGTTTCTGATGTACAAACTGTTGTCAGTCTTATTTAGTTGCTGAGAAGTTCTTACATCATCATTTCAGTATCTGATCTTTGTGACTTGTCCTCAAGACTGAGAAATAACATTTGCATGCTATTTCTTTGTTGCTGTTGATTTATTTGTGTTCTGAAGTAATGTGTGAAATGTTTGTTTTCCTTGTGGGAATTTGAAGTGAATAAATGCATCTAGGTAATAAATTTGCTAACGTTTTAGAAACTATGTGTGCAAGTAATGTGGGAGAAGTAGAAATTACTGTCTTTGTTATCAGATGCCATTTCCGAACTGTCCTGGGAATCTGCTTAACCTCTGAAACCCAAAATCCCAGATAGAATTTGCCTACAGCGGAGGGAATTGGGCCTTTCTTTTCCTTCCTGTTAGAAGAAAACTTGTGACCTCTGTTAATGTGATAGAAGTAAACATTTGAGTACATGTAGTCTTTTGGAAAGTACTTTTGAAATGCTGATGTAGTTTTGTATGATTATAGAGAGAATACTAAAACAAACGTTGTTTGAACTAGCCTCAAATGATACACTGTACATTTCTGTGGTCTTTGTTGTCTCCATAGAAATTTGGCTAATGTGGAGGAGATTGGGATGTGTTCATACATTAACCATGTTATCACCATGACTACGTTATACATTCAACAGGTATGTGGTTAACAATTCTCATCTGTTATTTTTATCATTCTGATACTTCCTGCTCCTGCTTATGTGATCTGCCTTTTCAGTAATAGTGTTGTGTGTGGAACACTTTCTGGGCTCAAAACTATTCTGGAGGAGATAAAAATTCTCAACTTCTAGAGATCTTCTCACTAGATCCTTCTTTTTTTTCCTTCAGTTAAAAAGCAAAACAAAAGAAAAAGAAGTGGCAGATCAGACTCCCATAGAAGAGTTTGTGAGACATGCATTGGCTTTTTGTGAAAGTCTCTACGATCCATATCGGAACTGGAGGCAACGAATTGCAGGGTATGTGTGGACTAGGACAGGATTATAAATACCATCTATGACAATTCTAAAATACGTAAATTTTCTGACAGAACTACTGTTGCCTGATGTCAAATAAAGAAACAAATAAGTAGTTACATGTATATTCTTCTTCTGTTCCATTTTACAACTGTTAGAATTGACAGCCTTGAGCACTTGATACTGTGTTTTAGGTTTGTTCCCCCTCCCCCAAGTTACACTCTTTAGAATGTCATTAATGAAATAGTTTTCCTTCCAAAATTAACATCATGAAGCAGGTGTGCTTGAATCTGAACTTTTTTTGCCAACAAAATTGTTTAATATATCCTGTTCCACTTAGTGGAAAGCTGAGTTGTGAGGGTTTTTGAAAGGTGGAAGTGTGGAGAGGCAGGAAATGAATTTTCTGAGATGCTTACTATCTGTCATTGTAGGCACAGGCCCTGTTCTTTGAAACTACTAGTGATTCACTTTATCTGCTATAGCTGACTCTTCAGAGACCTTTTAGAAAGTTCTGTGAGATCTTTTTCATGTACAATTCTCCCTTACTAGCCCCAAATTAATTACAGTAATGTTAAATATACATGGTCTTGTATAGTTGATGTGTGGTGATTTATTTATTTATTTATTTATTTTCTGTGTGTACAAAGGCTGAAGTAATTTGCTCCTTGCTGCTATCATTCAGAGATGCTTTTTCTTTAGGTCCTCAGTTTTATTCACATCAGGACCATTTTGACATGCGTGAGGATAAGGATATGGAGAGGTCATATCTCATGTTACATAGTCTTGTAAAACCTCAGGTCCACTCTCACAGCCTACAGTCTCTTGAGCTAGCACAGCATTTGTGCTAGCTTTGGGATTGCATTTCTGTACAGCAAGTCACTTATCTGGCTCTATGCAGAGTAGGGATCACGTGAGCTGTGTTCCTTGGCTGCTGGGGTTTCTTTGTAGCTTGAAACCTGCAGTATGCCATAATACTGAAGGGGCTGCATGTTTCATGAGGCTGTTATGGGAAAAGAAAAAAAGGTAATATTCTTAATAACAGCATGAATCATTGTGCATAAAGGTTTCAGGAGCATGTAAGGATCACAACTGCTAGTATTTTTGTGCAATGTGAGATTTCCCCTTTTCTAGCACAGAGTGTGAATTGATACGAGTTCTTACATAGGGCCTGCCAACGTACTGCTAAGGTGCTTTCAAATTTAGTGTAGGTAATGCTAGCACATCTCATGTGTTCTTAAGTAGAGTATAAATACTCAAAATCAATGAATTTACAACCAATTAAGGTGCAGAATTTGACACTGAATCAATATAATCACCACAGAAAAGTGTTACGCTTTCTGAAACTGGATATGATTTAAAAATCTATTTGAAATTATATTTACTGGCAATCTAGATGTTAAAACAATTTGAAACTTGAGGATATAGTAGGTTTGTTTGTAACTGACCAACATGAAGGTCCTTCCATCGCTTTCTCCTTTCAAAAACTGACTCACTTTTGTAAACTGGTGGAAGAAGGAAGCCAAAAGGAGCGGGGTGGACAGACCTGGTTGAATTAGGGTAAAAGAAGTTACTGAAAATCACAGTATAGATGTTGCATCTTTGAAGAGAAGTTAATAAGTATTATCACTAGAATTATATTCCCACCCCCAGTGAACCCATAATAATGTTTTGTGCCCATTTCAAACTGCATGGTTAAGAAATCTGGCAGTAACTAACACAGGTATGTTAGTTACAATATACAAGGACTAAATAAAAGATTTTTTAAATTATTTTTAGGTGTGATTTGTTTATTTTTCATTTAAACTAAACCGTGTCATAAAAAGTTATGGTATTTCTAGGAACAGAACAGTAAATATGGGATTTCCTGTGATTCTTTTTTTTCAGAATGAAATAGTACCTTACTATCTTTTGTTGATCCTGTAGGCAAAAGATAACTCCTAATTTTTGGAAATGCTTTATATTATGAATTCATAAATTAGTAAGTCATAAACAAAGGTATTGTATCTAATTTCTTTGGTGTATATTTTTTATGTAATTGCAGACATTTCCTTAGTACAGTTGAAAAGAGCAGACAGAAGTATAAACCAGCTTCCCTCACTGTTGAGTTTGTTCCTTTCTTTTACCGTAAGTATTATCAACAACATGTTTAAAAATGGTCATCTTTGGAGGAGTGAGCTTAGTGTTTTCAAGCTCCTTTTCTATAAGAATGCCTGAAAAGTATAGAAGCCCCTTACTTGCTTTCTGAGTGAATGTGAGTTGCTTGCTTTGCTTGTTTTTGCTCTGAGCATCACTATCGTGCCATTCTTACTCATCTCTGAAAGCCTGGATTTTTTCAGACTTTCAGTGCCTAATGTGGTTTAGTAGGTTTTCTGTGATTTGCCAACTTTCCCATTTATTAGCATACATACAGTGATTGCATGTAAGGTCCCTGTAAGGTCCCTGTAGCAACTGTAATGAAAAAACTTGCATGGAAAAATAATCTTAGGAAAGTGTTCATGCATTTTTGCCTTTTAATATCATTTAACAGCCAGAAAGAAGGAATCTACCATCCAACTAGCAAATGCTCCTTGGAATGCAGTTTGGGAAACTGCTCTGTTTTGTCTCTGGTTAAGTCTTTAAATACCATGATGGCTATTTTGGAATTCATGTGTTCTTACCATTACAGATTGGCTGTGTGGGAAAGGAGGACTCAGGTGGCCATATTCTGTGCTTAAATCTTGGGAGGATGGGATGCCCAGCTAATCTGCCAGTTTAGCACATCTGAGTGCTAGTGCCAACAGAATTGAAGCAGCAGGAATATGCTGGAGGTGTGGGAATATGAGTGAAATTGTCTCTTTTTGTAGCTATCCATTAATGATGCTTTAATTGAAAGAAAAGGAAAAAAAAATAGGAAGCCTCTATTAATTTGGTATTAATTTTTGGTAGCATCTATTAATTTGGTTTCTCAGGTTTGAGTCACATACTCCTCCTATTCCTTGAGATTCCCTCTTTGTGTATGTAAAGTAGCAAGAAATTGATGAGCATGTGTTTTAGACATTCTGCCATGGCAGTGCTAATTTGAAGCTTTTTCAGGTCTACCCGGTCTAATGATTAATTCACAGTCTGCTAGGTACTAGTCAGCTGAATTTGTTCCCCAAAAGATTCAGAGACTGTAAGTTACAGGAGTGGTGGGACTAGCAGACTGTAACAGCGTGATCATCTAAGCTTTGTTTTCTTTGAAGACCAGATTTAAAAAATAGCTGTGCAGTTTTCTTTCAGACCAGGCTTATACATTCAGTATATTGTCAGAAGTCTTCTTGCCAAGAATTGGTAATTGTCTTAAAGGTTAAATTATTATTTCAATGAATATTAAATTCTTGCATTTTCAGTTTCTATTGTTTGTTTAAAATACCAGTTTTTAAAAACCCAGTTTGTCATTTGTTCTCTCATGAAGTTATTGGAAGTTTTATGATGGTTAATACCAAATAAAATAATTATTTTTAGCTTGTTTCAGCTACTTTAGGGTCAGTGTTATTGCTATAGCAACAATACCGAGGTTATATCTATTGCTGTGAAGAGTTCCTGAGGATGTTTATAATTAATTTGTATCAGATATGGCATGACAAATTATGCAGGATAATTGTCTTTAAAGAGACTATTACTAGAAAGGTTATAGACCTGCGTAATCTTCCATGGAAAGTTTGGCTTAAAAGGAGCAAGCTCAGGGACTGTGCTTTCTGAGCTACCTGCACTGCATGTGGTGTTAGACATTCTGTGCCGAAATTGCTCTTACCTTTGTCTTGCTCACTGACTGCTTGCGTGTTACTGTGTCCTCCTGTTTCTCATTAGCATGGACAAAATGGGCTCTTTTTACATTGCGAATCAGATCAACAGTTGTTGTGTGTCTATAGTTCTGTCAGTCTGCATGAAAAGTTTTATGCAAGCTGAAGGTCTGACCCTGTGAATTCTTGATTAATGTCATGTTACTTTAATAATGCTGGAATTTGTGTTCGTGTCTCATTTATGTAAAAGAAAGTGTAGATTACGTAGTTGATTTTTCTCTCTTTTTTTTTTTTTTTTTTTTTTTAATTTGCATGATGGCAGGGATTAGAGGAGCCTTTTAAAATTATTTTGTTGGTGGGTTTTTATGGGAACAAAAAAAACTTTGTATAATTTATATGACCAAAGCAAGGAACTCTTCTTTATTAACTCCAATCAGAATGCTTTCAAGAAAGTGAACATCTCAAGGAAAGCCTGAAATGTTGCCTGCTACATCTTTTTGGAGCTATTGTGGCTGGTGGTCAGGTAAGGATGTTCTAAATTCTTTTCAGCTGCTGAAGCCTTGAAATGCCTGTTTAGGCTTATAATTACCCCATAGCCCATAAATGAGAAGAGTTTTTAATTGAATATGACTTCTTTTTCTTTTTTTTCTTGTCTTATGATGTTTGGGGTCATTCTGTGCAGTAGTAATATCTAAATGCTGAAAGAGAGGTCTTGCTTGCAAATAGCAGTAGGAATTTATTGTCTACAGTAAGTACATAGTCATATGACTTATTGTTTTCATATCATCAAGAAAAAAATGTGGGTAACTAGATTAGGAGTTTCCACCTGCAGATATGTAAATTTTGTACCAAGACATGAAATTCATCTAGCTTATTTGCCAATGTCGGAAGTAACCTGTTTCAGTAAGAGGCACGGGGCCTTTATAGCTTGGAAGCTGTTTATAATCTTTGAAAGAATGGTAACTAAAGAGGATCATCAGCGAAGCCAATATCCAGTCTGTTTACTGACTTCTGCAATGGGCTGCTTAGGCTGGTTGCGAGCAAATATTACTTCTCATGATCAAGAAGAGAGTTTAAATGCTGTCAGGGAGCAGCAAAGCCAGGCACTGCTCCAGCAGGGAAGGCAAACTGAGCATGATGACCAGGCAGGCAGAGGCAGCTGACATCACTTGCAAAAGGTGCAGTCTTACTATGCCTGAACAGATGGTGACCAGAGCAGGTCTGGTGGTGATAACCAGTGTCAACCAGCCCAGATCACATCTGTAGTGATGAAGCCAGAGATCAAACCAGGAAGTCTGGTCAAGCACATCAGGGTGGAGTCATGGTAGACCAGTAGGGTCAGTCAATTGTCCAGGAGTTGCCAGGCTCATCCATACTGAAGAGGCAGGTCCAAGGTCAAGCCAGGCAGTCAAGTCTGAGTCAGGTTCAAGACAGTACATAGCCAGGCATATGCATGGTTTCAGTCTAGGTCAGGCAGGTAAAAGGTTGAGAGCCACAGTTAGAAGGCAGGGAATCCCTGAGGAGGCATCTCAAAGCTCTCCAAGAGAACGCTGGGACAAGTTGCCCAGGGGCAGGTAGTTGAGGCCCCATCCCTGGAGACATTCAGGGTGAGGCTTGATGAAGCTCTGAGCAACCTGCTCTAGTTGAGGATGTCCCTGCTCTCAGCAGGGGGGTTGGACTAGGTGACATCTAGAGGTCTCTTCCAACCCAGACATTTCTATAATTCTATGAGGCTGGGCTCCTGCCTAGATTGAACATGGCCCCCAGTCTATGCAGGCAGACCCCCAGGCAGAGAGGTGAAGGAAATGCATTCAGGGTCCAGACAAATGTTTGCTAGTTACTTTAAAATTTTTGAAAAAAAATATAATATAAATACATATTACATATATATAAAGATAATATAAATATAGTATCGTGAATCTTATAATCTATAATTAAAATTCAAGTGAGAGTTTGACTAGAATTAGCAGCTTATCAAGGCTACCTTGTAAGAATTTGACATCATGCATTTAAATTTTATTTCCTTTTCCCTATAAGCATTTGCTTTGAAAAAGAAAGCTTAGTCAAGTGAACAAGATTAAATGCATTTAATCTGTAGCCATCAGTATAGGCCAGGTAGAACTTTTCATGTTTATTTAATGATTACAGGGCATTAATATGCATAATAATGCATGTCGCGTGATTCAGATAACTCAGAAACTGCTGGTTTGAAGAGGTTTGAACTTATTTATTTATTTTAATCACTTTTCTCCCACATGGCTTTCAGAGGAACGCTCTTCAAGCAGTATCTCCTGCCACCATGGAAGTCTTGATGCGTGTTTTAGCAGACTGTGATAACTGGGATGATGGGAACCCTGAAGAAGTGAGCAGGAAGGCAGAGCTGACTCTGAAGTGCCTGACAGAAGTTGTCCATATTCTTCTAACCAGCAGTTCTGACCAGCGGCAAGTGGAGACGAGCACAATATTGGAGAACTATTTCAAGTTGCTTAATTCAGATTATTCAGCTTTACCTAATCCAAGGCGATGCAGGCAGTGGGAGAGCAGATTCATAGCACTACAGATCCAAATGCTGAGTGAGTACCCAACTGTGCAGTTCCTTTAAATATCTCTTGGTAATAAATCCAAATCAAGTAATGATCGAACCATGACAGTAATATAAGTGAATGTGCTACCAAAAAATGTTCACTTGACTAAGCAATTGAAAAATTTCAAGCATTTCTTTATTGACATTACTTTAGATGTATTCTGGTTTAATTATTAATTTAGAAAAACAAACCAACAACAGAAAAACCCCAACAACCAAAACAAAGGAGATAAACCCACATCGAATTAATAGCATTTAACCGGATTTTCAAGGTTCACAGACTATTAGTCTCTATTACATTTTTATGCAAGGGCTGACACTTATCAGCACCTTCGTAACTGCAGAATAAGATGGGACTGCAATAAAATACCCATGTGATGGTTGTTTTGTGATAGTTTTGGTTTTCGAATGTTGTTACTCTAAACATTGGCCAAAAGTGGTGGTCTGAAGCGGCTGGGTTTATGTCACTGAGTATGAGTTCAGGATTTGGAGTTTTACACTTAATTGTTCAGAATGGGAAATACAAATAAAGGTATTTATTCTCCCAAACTTCCAAGAAAACTGAGTAATAGAAGTGAGGCAACAAAGAATGCTTATGGTATAAGTCTGCTGGTGAATACAGAGTAATTGCTTGATAAGGAAGCAAGTGTGTGTGTGGGTGCTTTAAATAAAAGGCATGCTGCTTATGTAATCATTAAAGTCATTGCTGTTTAACAGATCCTCAAAGCAATCGGATATTCAATAGCTGAATCTTACTCCAGATGTAGTAAGTTGTGACATTTTTTTACAGCATCAAAATGTTAAGCTTTATGCTTAGTGCTCTGTGCTTAAAATATGTGTCATTCTTGATCAAAGAATTTACAGCACAGAGTTTGTTGTATAATTTTTTTCCTCATGTTTATTATGTAACGTGCAGAAAAAATGCTTGACAGATATGGGAAGTGTTTTGTCTTTGATGCCAGTTTTGTTTTAATTTTATAGATACCATCACAGCCATGTTAGACTGCACAGATAGGCCTGTTCTGCAGGCAATTTTCCTTAATAGTAACTGCTTTGAGCATCTGATTCGACTGTTGCAGAACTGCAAGGTAAATTTTCTCTTATCAGCATTTTTTTAACAAAACCTGTATATTAATTACCTTTATGTCTTCCTTCTGAATTAGAGGCAATTTTATAACTTCTGCATGCTGGAAGTAAAACTTTGGATTGCTTAGAGCCATTAGTGCAGTGAAAGATCGAAGTTGATCTAAAATCTCTCTTTTATTCCTAATGAAGTAGAGGTGTTTCTTGTGTGTCTTCTGATTAAAGCAATGATTATTTTGAGTCCTGTGTAAAATACCTTTATGAACTGCTCTCAGTCTCTAAAATCTGTTAAGGTTTTCAATCACCTTCTTTTTTTATACTGTGACACTGAATTGCTAGGAAGTCACTTAAAAATGCTGCCAGAGGTCTGAATTCTAATTTCAGTGGTACATTTTTCCTTTTACAAAGGTACACCAGCAAGGGTGTTGTTTTTTTAAGTGGTTTGAAATATTTTAGTCTTGTGTAGCTGACATAAGACAGGAGTTAAAGCTGTTACAAATGTTGATTGCTTTTCTACATAAGATTTAGTGTTTACATAAATATCATATTTTCATCTCAATCCCAGATGGTCATAATTTTCAAATTAGTGTCTTCTACTGATTACTTGGTAGACTTCATTGCATTTTCATGTGCAAAATAAAATAGATATGGTGTAACTCTAGAGTATTTTAGGTCGCTTTTTTTTGTGTTATGTTGGGTGCATAGCTATTTTGAGCTTTTCTAATGCTAGGTAACTTAGTGGTAGCTAAAGTATACAATTTGATTCAAATCTGTTTCGATTTTACACATTTCAGTGCAGTCATAGATTGAAAAGAAATATGTTTGGATTATTTCCTAACTGTAGTCATAATCAGTGGCAGAATGCCAACTGACTTGCATTGTTTTGAATAGTGTTAGTAGCTTGTTTTATCTCTTCCTGAAAATACATTGTTTGACCTTTTGCTTTCTCCTCCTCTGGGAATCTGTGCCCATTTTTGTACTGACCTTGCACTCTCTAAGAAATTTCTTTTTGTAGTTTCTTCTTAAATTATCAATCAGTGTGATATTTACCTGTTCGTGGAGACTCAGCTATGTTCCCGCTCTCATATAAACAAGTCATGAGAATAAAGACAGCAGGAACAGCTACTCTATTTTTGCAGCTTACTCCTTTTATTTTTATTTTTCCTGTATGTATGTCCATAAGATACGCTCTTCAAGGGATTTTTCCCTGTGATAGTCTCACATACTACTGTGATTGATTGGATATCGATGCTGCCAGTTTGCTACATAGTGGGTTGGTTTGTTTTGTTTTTGTTTTTTTTAACCTTCCACAGTCAAAATACTTCTAAGGATGGGGAGAGGGTGGAGACTGAGGGAAAGCGTTGTGTATTTGTATTTTCCAATGTACTGTATCTCCATTCTTTTTTTAAAGCCATATCATTAATTTAGCTGCGGAATTAGGATTTATTCTTGTTAGCTGGGGGTGGAGGCTTGATCTTTTTTCTTTGCCTTTGAAAATGTTGGCACTGAGTTCATCAGCGAGCTGTGTAAAGCATGTTCTGCAGCCCCACAGATAGCAGGAGAGTCTATACACACCTGAAACTTGGGAAGCTGTTGGATCTTCAGTAAATTTGAAGTGAAAGAAATTTCCATGGAAAGTAGGGTTAAAGAAATTCCATACCATTATGTCTGGTATTGATATCCATATATTCAAGGCCATACTTCTAGTCATACTTTTTAGTCATTTGCAGTTCAACAATTTAACATTTACATTTTTTTTTATATTTCCTGGTTTTGAGGCTTATGGTCAGACTGTCTTCCCTTAACTATGCTCTGGGGTTCGAGATCTACATGAAAGCTTTTTAAAACTGCCCGGTGAAGTTTCAATGATCTGAATGTTGCTTTTTGCCTGACAAAAAAAAAGAGGGGCTCTACTGTAAAGGTATCAGGAGGTGCTTATTCTACACCGAGAGTCATTTAACAAGCTGCTTTGTCTGTCCTCAGTCTTCTCTATTAAACTCTCTTAGAGGTCAGACTGTTGGCAGTATTTCTCGTTTAAAAAAAAAAGTATTTTCTGAACAGCTTTTTATTTAAAAGAATTAAAAGCATGTGGACACTGTAATAAACATATATATCTCCATTTTATGTGTCTTATCAAAATTGAAATAATGTGAAAAATTGCATAGGGCTTTTTCTTTTTTTTTTTTGCATGAAGGCATTTGCTTCTGTTTAATGTTTTTATTTCCACTTGTTAATGTTAGAACCCTGTGAGGCATATTATAGTTATTCTGTGGCATGTAATGCTCTTGACTGTGATGTACCTTTCAAAATGACTTGTGTTTCTAACTATGTGCTTTCACACCCATGGAAGTCCAAGTGGTGCCTCGAGTGTTGTCCTTCTGTTTGTCCTTATTTATGAAAGTTGACTTCTCAGGTTGTTCCTCTTTAGAGAGACTACCTAGCAGATAAAGGAACAAGGAGGCAGGGGGAGAAGGACAGATGTGTAATTTTTACCCACTAAAGGAAAGTGTTCCTTTTTATTTAAGAGGATTTTAAAACTTTTTGAGCAGGAATTTTTCTCACACTTCAGTAGAAGGTAAAAACACAAGAAGATAGATTATAGTTCTGATTAGGTTACAGTTAAACTTTGCACACAAAGTGACTGCAATCAACTGTGAAGATATTTGGTGAGCTTTAAACTTGCAAATTCAGGAACCTGATCAGGAATCTGGCTACTATACACAGAACAGTTTCTTAGCTGAAGATGCAGTTAAGATGTGTGTTTGATTTAAAGCTGTTCACAACCTGTCTGTTTCTTCTGATGATGACAGAGATATTTTACCCTCCTTCCTGTCCTAAAGACTATGTGCCTCAGAAATTCTGCTACTGTTGCCATTTGACGATAAAATATTCTTGCTAGGTATCTTCAGCCTTCATCTAGTATGAAACATAAGTGGAAAATGGTGAAATATCTGTATCCATTTCTTTGCTAATACCCTACTGCTGTGTTTTTTCTTACAAGTAAATTTTTGAGAACCTCCTGTCATGTTGGTTATTGTGCATGAAATCATAGTTGCTAAGCCAGTGACCAGTATAAACACTAGATAGATCTATTTCCTTATCTCAGTGATTACATATTTTAATTCTTGGGGTGGAAAATGTGATTGCTATTTAGCAATTTTTTAATTTTTTTTTTTTTTCTTCCTCATGTGAAATAGAAATCCAAGGCAGCCTCCACAGGTTTGGCTGCAAGTAACTGTTTAATGCAATTATTTCCATTATTCTTGTCTCTGTTTCTAACAGCTGTTTTTAAATGCTAACAATAAAGTGGCAGACAAGAGTGAGAAAGACCTTGCCAACAAATTACTGACAGAAATGAATGAGGACCAGGTACCTACCTAACCTGTATTTTGCTTCGACTGAAGTCAGGACACAATCACAGGAAAATTTATTCCTGTGCTTCACCTTAACCGTTCCCTTTAAGCCTTCTGCAGCAAGATGAACTTGTGTTGCTGCACCCATCAGTATTTCCTGTCTCTGGAAAATAATTTTTCTGAATAACAGATTGAATTTTACCTCAGTTTTATTCATCTGCTTCAAATTGCAGATATTTGCAATAGACTGAGCCTCAGTTATGCTTCTCTTTAAGGAAGAGGTGAAGTACATGAATATAATACAAATAAATTCTATCAACCTGGTGGTGATTTTTTTTATTTTTTTTTTCCCTTCCCTTTCCTCTTTTTTGCTTCTTTGTCTCAGCACTGTGGTGTTTTGGATTCTGGGGCCTTGTTTGTGAATCTCAATGGTTGTATTTGATGTTCTGATTCTTTGCTTGTCATCAAGAACAGATGTTCACAAAACAATGGACAGGCTGAATCAGGGAGGTAGGAATAGCCTGTTGCTTTAATTTTCCTGAAATACTGTGTAAAGTTTCAAATACAAATTGTTGCTGTATTAATTTTATAGAAGAATGATTTGTTCCAATTAAAAAGGTAAAGAAATGCTAAATATAAGGTATGTTAATCTACAGATTGTGATTCTAACTGGTAGCTTTGGCTTTTTTAGTGCGACACTAACCGCATGTAAATGTTTCTTCACATCTAACACAGTCTTCTGATTCTTGACATTTCATTTTCAAAATATGTCTGATATGCACATAATAGTTCAGAGATGATGAAACAGAGTATGTTTGTTTGCACAGTTTTGCTAATTAGGTTTACTGATGGATGTGAAATAGTGCTCCAATGTTAATGTTGTAAAAACCACCATTGAAATACCAGTACAAACAAGAATTTCAGGGGAAGAAACCAAACCCAACCTCAAAAGATGATTTAAATTAGAAAGCGATGTTGACCAATGCAATGAGGCTACGGGTGAGGCAGCTGCCTTACTGTGCTGCTGTTACTTATAATGTGTGTGTGTGTTGCATTGGTGTGTAGGGACCTGGATGGAAAAGAAAATGCTTTATATGAACTGCTGGTGCCCGATTGTCCAGCAGCACACACACATATACTGCAAGAGTTTTCCTAATTTGTTTTCCTCCCTCCCTCTTGAGGTTGTCCATTATCCGCATGAGGAAAACGTGTTTGTCCATCGGAATATTTGAAGTGCAATGTGTGTTGTGAATGCCTCTTCTCTTGAAGTATGTGGCTAGTTGTCTACTGTTATGTAATTCTATGGGGTTATGAAATCTTGACAGATGGGAGATGATTTCTGAGGCATGTTAGCAAACTCTTGGTTTTCTTCCTGGCAGAGCACAGTATAGATTTGGGAGCTGTCCTGTCTTTGCACGTTTGTGTGTAACATTTGTACTTGTTACTTTCAGGTGTTTCAGGGACACCTGGATAGCTTGGCAGTATCAACTATTCAAGCTCTCACAGCAGTAATGCACAAGTCTCCAGCTGCTAAGGTAACAGTATATATGCAGAGGTTTGTTTGCAGTCGGTTCCTGGATCTTGTTTCCAGTTAGAGTTTTTGTCAGAGTATCCTGATAAATCCAGCTAATGAAGATGAGCAGATTGTGGTCACACATTCCTGCCAGATAGGAATAGCTGCTTAGCATCCCTTATCCCTTTATAGGTGCCTAATGGCTGGACACTAAACCATCTTTCTATCAAAACTGGAAGATCACAGTGCTAATGGCAGTTGGAACCTTTGTAAAGGAAGTACATCGTTGCTTGTCCCATGAAAATGTAGTGTAGAATTCACAAGTATCTGCAGGAATTGTCAGGGAGGAGTTTGTGTTAGTTTTAACATGACTTTAAACTAACCCAGGGCAGTATTGCTGTCCAAATGGTCTTGCCATGACCCTGCCCTTCCTTTGTAGTTATTAGTGTGGTTTGATAAATTAATAGGTTGTGATTAGTTTGTGAATCTGACTGGAAGCTAAGCCCACAGAAAAATAGTGTACTATTTATTTTTAGACTGCCTAGTTCATTAGTTTCACTCCATGGTTGAATGATTTCCTAGTCTTGGCCCAGGGAAAGGGATGTGTCTTTACAGTGGAGGCTAAAGGAAGAGTGGGAGCCATCTGATTTGGTTGGTATTAGCAGCATAGTCTGAGTGAGAAAAGACATGGACAGTTATACTCCTTCAGATCATCACTAAGCGCTTATTTCTTCACTGACTCTGGAAAGCGTGAGAAGAATTGTATGTTGGAGGTAGGGACTGGCTGTGATTCACAAAGGGTCAGTAAAGTTTTAAAATGTACTTCCACTGCAGCAAAGGTATTTTTTTCTTTTTTTCTTTCTGTATTTACCTAAGAAATCATCTCACTTCTGCTGACAGATTCATCCTTTAAAAAAAAACAAAACCAAACAAACAAAACCAACAACAACAAAAAACACACAAAAAACAAACCAAAACCAAACCAAAACAAAAACCAAAACAGTCTTAGTTCAGAATACTGCTGGGATAGGATGTGTTGGCTGATTAGTAACTAAACCATAAACAGGTGCTACAGTTTGGATTTTGCTACTTGATTTCTTTTTTCCCCTTCATGTAAAGTCAATTAGTTTTCAGAAAAACTTCTTTGGAACAGTTTTCTAAGTTTTGAAGTGTTTAGGATGGGTGTTTTTTAATCAAGCTGGTTTAGGAATGTCTTTCCCTCAGATATTAATAACCTGGATACTTCTAATTCTCAGTGTAATCACTTAATTTCAAACTATAGTTTGGTCTGAAAAATGAAGCTACTAGTATTTTTCTGATATAATTAGCATTTGGATTATACCAAAGCAATTATATTCTTGTATAGGTAATTAATAAAATATAACTTTCATCTTCTATTTGTTTATCTGCATGCTGCAGGTGAAATCCTTCTCATCTGCAGCATCCTAGAGGTAGCACAATGGACATACTATCCAAAAAAGGTTTCTAGCCTGTAAAACATTTTCCTGCATTCTAATTACATTGTGTCTAATATAGTGTTAAATTAGAACCTGCTGCAGTAGACAAGCAACTTTTGTCAATTTTATTTGTTAGTGAGACTGGGATTTTTATTCTTAGGAGGTCTTTAAGGAGAGGATTGGCTATGCACACATGTATGAGGTACTAAAATCGCTGGGTCAACCCTCACGGGAATTGCTGGAAGAACTCATGAATATGGTGAGATGTGCTTGCTTTGAATGCTAAAATGCTCCCATCTTTTCAACAGTACTTCTAGCCATATTTTATTGCATTTCACGTCTGAGTTCTCTGCTGTTTTTCAGGCCGTTGAAGGTGACCACATGGCTGTTGGGATACTAGGGATTAGTAATGTCCAGCCTTTATTGCTGCTTATCCAGTGGCTTCCAGAACTAGAATCACATGACCTGCAGATTTTCATCTCAAATTGGTTGAGGCGAATCTGCTGTATTAACAGACAGAGTCGTGCCACGTGTGTCAATGCGAACATGGTCATCCGTATCATTAAGACACTAAATTCCCACTCCGTGCTCCATTGTTCTTGTGCAGAGAACCTGATCGCCCTTCTGGGCTCTTTGGGGAGCCAATCAATGGGCTCAGAAGAACTGCTTCAACTAATACGGCTCCTGAGGACTGAGGAACCAAAACAAGCTCACCCTTATGTTGTTCCTGTGATGCGAGCCATTCTAGCAATGGCCCGGAAGCAGGGCATGGCTAGTGCCTTGCAGTATTTCAACTTGTACCACAGCATGGCTGGAATTGCTGTCCCATCAATTCATAAGTGGCCCGGCTCTGCATTTTCTTTCAACGCTTGGCTCTGCCTTGACCAGGACCGGGTGGACCCTAGCACGTCTAGCAAAAGTGGCAAGAGGAAGCAACTTTATAGGTATAGTTGTTATATAATACTTCAACAGCACAAATCTAGGTCCCCTGTTCCCTGTGGCATATTGTACCCTATGATGTGTTACTTCTGCTTATCTTTGTAGAATGCAATATATAGTGTTCAGTTTGTGAAAGGGAGCAGTTTCCTCTGTCACCAGAGCCAGGCTGTGTTACAGAAATAAGTGTGTAGTTTCTCAGTTATAATACTTCCTTCTCTACAGTTTCAATGTACATAATTCCAAATTGTGTTAAGGTTCATAGCTTAAAGAAACAAAACAACAGTAAAATTAAAAAGAATCAATCCCCCAAAACACCCCACTCCAAAAAGCTTTCCCCCTTCCTTCTGTAAAGGTAATGAAATCTGTTTTCTGTAAGAGCACCATGAAAATGACACCTTCATTTCCTTAAATAGAAGACATTGGCATGGATGGTTCTTAATATAATTTCTGGTTGCTAACATTCATCAGCAAACAAAATGCAGAATAGGGGAATATTAGTTGAAGAATCTCTCACTCCCTTCAGTCCATTATACTGGACTGCAGTTTTGGGGGAAATGCTGAAGAATGAAATTCTGCTTGTAACAGAATTAGTATTTTCCAACCCCCTGTGTCTTAGAGTGTTATCTCTGTTTATTGGTAGACCCCTTTTATTTCTGTGGCTGCCCTTTGTATCTGTATAGCAGGGGTGCCATTTGATGAACTGCCACAACACTGTTCACAGAGTTTGTCAGTAAAGGCCTTAAGTAGACTGTAGATCTAGAAAACTAGGGTGCAATTGGACTTAAAAAAAACAAACACAAACCAAACCAAACCAAAAAAAAAAAACAAAACCCCAAAAACCCACAAACAAAACAAACACAAACAAACAACATAAAAACCAACCAAACAACAACCACCAAAAAAACCACAAACAAACAAACAAAAACAAAAAAAAAAAACCCAACAAAACACAACACAAACACAGAAACAGACAGAAAAAACAACCCTGTAATTGGCGTATCTTCCGATAGCCGAAATCAAATAACTGGATTTCTATCATTTTACATAGTATTTTGAAGACATTATTCTAGTTCTGGGAAGCTAAACCAGTATTTGTGTGTGTATTGAAATTGATACAAAAAGGAGGGTATGTTTAAAAATCTAGTTTCAGCTTGAAATGTTAAGCACAAAGCTGAGTTAATCATTAAATTTGATCTATCTGCTATGTTCTACAGTGTTTAATTGGAAGGCAACTTATGTTTATTGAGGTTGTCTGTAATATTCATGCTCTGTGTATGCTTTTGTGGTTTATAGTGATAGATGTAGATACTTAATAGTACAGTAGCTATTGCATCCACTGGGAATAATGGTGCCTAAGGGTGCATAGCAGGTTTTGATAGCAGTTCACAATTTATGTAATTTTTTTTTGCATTCACATGCTTAAAAAATGAAAGGCGTCTCAAGGCCAATCTGTGCTTGCAGGGCTTATTTATAGCTAACTGTTTGCAGATGATTTTCTCCATTATATAAGTGAAATAAGATACGTACGGATGACTAAATTTACATTCTGTACTATGGAACGGTCTTTGCTGATAGATAATAATGGATGGATAAATTGTGGATGACACTGTCTTATTAAACAGTTTTAATGCAAATTTGTCTATAAAATTAAAGATTGAACTTTATGCATTTTCTTGAAGAGCTATTCCACATGCTGTTTGGGTCTTTAAAATAAATAAAATACCTGTATACAATGCTGTGGTGTGAAACAAGGGAAATGGAGAAAAGCTATCTGTGAACTGTAACAGTAATACCATGAATGTGCATGCAGTGGTGGCAGCTTTACCAGTGGTTGACGGACACAATTTAGGTGACAGAAGACAATATAGGTTGCAAGCCAGTCAGTTCTGTGTTACAGTATTGTACCTTCCAGAGACTGCAGTGGGCAGGACTTTGTAACAGAAGCAGGTAAAGCTGTGTGGGTCAAACTGAGGCATTACTTGTTGGGATATAGGTTATTTTTTCATGTAAAAGAGGGATGGCTACAAGATGCTTTGAGAGCATTGTGGATCACCTTTGGCCTGCATGTCCTGTCCCTTGGGGTCCTATCCTTGAAGTAGTTCTTCTTGGATTTTTTTGGAACAAGAGGAACAGCTAGTTCAGTACTAGACCAGCAACAAACAGCTTAAATTGTTTCTCTCCTTAATGAATGTCTTGTTAGGTGATTTCCAACAGTTCTGATGAAGTCAGTCCTTGATTGTGTGTTATTGTTGTCTTTTTCTGTAGCTTTTTTACAGGAAGTGGTATGGGTTTTGAAGCATTTATTACATGCTCTGGGGTATTGGTGGTTGCAGTTTGCACAAAAAGAGAATACGCAACAGTGATGCTGCCTGACCATTGTTTTTTTGACTCTCTCTGGGTAAGATTTGATACTGAAAAACACTGTTTAGGACTGTACTGTTAGCTCAGAAGTCAAAGCTCTCTTTTGCTTTTTTTACAAATTATTATCAAGTTTAAATAATTCATTGCATAAGAACAGATCTAGTCTCAAATAATGCAAGCGGTTTCCATGTAGATTACTGATGGATTGAGCTGAATTA
The DNA here is from genome assembly GCA_027560015.1 of Chloroceryle amazona. Taxonomy (NCBI): domain Eukaryota; kingdom Metazoa; phylum Chordata; class Aves; order Coraciiformes; family Cerylidae; genus Chloroceryle; species Chloroceryle amazona. Next base: position 1,207 of record JANHFX010022936.1, on the reverse strand, counting down.
TGCATATGTTATTAAAGGTTTCTTATTGATAAGATGGTTACAGCACTGTGCTTAGATTGTTTTTTTTTTTTTTTAACATGCATAGTTTTCAATATTAAATAATAACAGGAACAGATGGCTATGGTGTTATGTGAATGAATAAAATGTGCTACTGTGTTTCTGCCTTCCCTTTTTCTATTCCCATACTTAAGGCCTGGTGTGCATTATTATGAAAGAGCTGTATCTCTTTCCCTTCAAAAACCTGTTTACATGTAAAATATTTTAAAATGGAAGAAGCTGGTATGGGATCTTATCTTCATGTTGATTTTTTGATGCATTTTAAGTGGTTTTCTCAGCAGATTAGCAGAGATGAAGTTAAATATTTCCATCCAGTCACTTCATTCCTTTTTAATAAAGACTTAATTATTTTATATTCCTTAACCAGCACAACATAACTATTGTTCACATGCCTGGGAAGAGGCCTTTTGGTCAGAGCCTTGTGTACATCTATGTCAATGGACAGCAGAAGGTTTCTGCCCCACTTCGGTTCCCTGCTATGAATGAAGTAAGTTCACCTTCTGACTCATACCCCTGTTATGATGAACTCTCAGAAAAATGAGAACATACTTGGCTTTTTCAATTTGGAAATTGTGTAAGAGTTTAAGATAGCTTTGCCTATTGCTAACAAGCGCTTGGACAGTGTCCAGAGTAGCAATTTGGGGTATAATTAACCATTAATTAATGTTTGTTTAGTCATCTAAGTTTAAAAAGAATACAGAAACCCAGATTACCTTGGTCAGATTTTGGGGGTTTCCTCAAAATAATAACCTGATCACACTGACATAATTTATGTGTAAATCATAATAAATCACAGCTCTGCCAGTATGATTGGTGTGACAGTACTCAGTGAGGAATATTTCCTGTTGTTTTCAGCAGTAACTTTTCTTAGTTGTATTTTCTGTATAACCCCTTAATATTCTAATCTTATACCTGCTTGGTAAACTGGATAATCAGTTTACACACAGTTAATCTAACCATTTCAAATGTGTACATGTTTAGCACAAAAAACCACATTGGCTATCAAAACGAGTACATGTCATGTTTAGTTTTCATTCTAAGCATTGTTCATTCTTTTTGTGAAACAAATCTATTTTAAGCTGGGCTATAACACCGAATGCTCTTCCCTCTTTTGTAAGTCCCGATTTGATGTGTTAAATATGTTGAGCAA
>JANHFX010022935.1:15748-45658 GCA_027560015.1 Chloroceryle amazona | reverse complement strand
CCTCGTCCTGGTGAGCGCCGCGCCGCGGTCACCGCGGGCCCTGGGGAAGGGGGACTGCAGGGCGGGACGCGGGGTCGCCCCGTCCCCGCCTCCGATGCGTGAGGCAGGGGCGCGGGGCGGCCCCGGGCCTGCCGAGGAGGATTGGCACCCCGTGTCAAAAACAGTGTCCAGCAGCAGTAGGGAGGTGATCGTGCCCCTGTTCGCGGCACTTGGGAGTCCGCAGCCTGAGTACTCTGTTCAGGTTTGGGGCCGCTGGCTAAAAAAAGAGATCGAGGCGCTGGAGCGAGTTCAGAGGAGGGCAGCAGAGCTGGGGAGGGGTCTGGAGAACAAGTCTGATGAGGAGCAGCTGAGGGAGCTGGGGTTGTTTAGTCTGGAGATGAGGAGGCTTAGGGGAGCCTTTACTGCTCTCTACAGCTCCCTGAAGGGAGAGGTGGGTGTTGGTCTCTTCTCTCGGGTGACGAGTAATAGGATGAGAGGAAACAGGCAGAAGTTGCACCAGGGGAGGTTTAGGTTGCATATTAGGAAAAAAATTTTTACTGAGAGAGTGGTGAGGCCTTGGAACAGGCTGTCCAGGGAGGGGTGGAATCACCATCCCCAGAGGTGTTTAAAAAGCATCTGGATGTGGCACTTCAGGACATGTCTCACTGTTCCTGATAATATTTAGTGGATGGTTGGACTTGATCTTGAAGGTCGTTTCCAACCTTAATGATCCTTTGATGCTGTGGCGGCCAGCAGCAGGCCCTGAGACCCCAGTGGGGCCATGGAGGAGGCAGGGCTGGCCCAGGCTGGCTGTCATCACTGCCACGTGGCTGGGTTTCTGTAGCAGCTGGTGGAGCTGGGCTCCTGACTCGTTCTATGTATACAGGGAGTGTGTTTTCGCAAGGTATGGGATGAAGCATTGCAAACGGGATAATAAAGTGGAGCATTTCATCCTTACAGTACGTCTTGTAAGATGTGCCCTTTCACAGTAACCACGTGGGAGTCCTTTGCATTCCTGAGTTGACTGAAAAAACACTGCAAGGCTCAGGAGTTTGACACCTGGGAAGTCCAATTCTGCTGCCCATCAACAGTAGTGTATATATATGGTGTTCCCAAGTAAAAGTGTTCTAGAGATTTATTTTAGCAATATATAAAGTGGTCAGAGCCTGAGTTTTGCAAGGCCATCTGAGAGGCGTCCCTGCCGGTGGCAGTGAGGTTGGATTAGATGATCTCTAAGGTGCCTTCCAGCCTAAGCCATTCTGTGATACAGCTGCTGGGTCATGAGCAGTACCTTTGATTTCAGCAGCTCTCTGCTGAATCAGAGGCAGCACTGGCTTGTGTGGTAGGGAGTGCTTGGGGAAGGGACAGTAGGGCTTGGACCACAGCTTTGGAGGCATCTCCATTGGCAGTTGAAACAGCAACAAGCCAGTGATTTGAGCAGTGGTCCAAGTAGGTAAAATGGAGCAACTAAATGGCATGAGAAGGTTTTCATCCTGTGTGATTTGGTCTGTGCATCCACTGACATACTGCTCCGTTGACTCCCCTCATTACTGAAATATAGTTGGTTGTCCCTTGTAGCACATTCAAAGACCAGATAAACCGTTAATAGAATGCTCTGTGATTTTTTTTTTTTATCATTCCTTTCTCGTCACAGATCTGTATGATTGCTCATGTAACTGCCAGAAAAATGCCAACCCTTCACCGATATGAAGAAGAGAAATTCTTCATAAATGCTGAAGGCAGGAAAGAATCTGTACCAAGTATACATGATCCCCCTACAAAGGAACTCTCCGTTGTTGTGCCTTCTTATAATGAGGAAGACCGGTGTAAGAGTTTTCTTGTTTTGAGAAAAAGAAGAAAATGTATGTGTTGTAACTCTAATAATGCAGAGGTCAGTTTCTATTAGCAGTAGATTCTGGCAGGCCAAATTATATATCTGATTTTGGACATGGTTTCCAGAAAACAGTCCAAGTACATTGAATTTCAAAATTAAGACACTGTGTAACTCGGTTTCTGCTACTAAAAATAACATGGGGCACTTGTAAGAATCCTCTTTATTTTAATCAAGTCCAGCAGAATGGCTGCTCATTGCCCTTTTAAATGCTGTAAGGCAAGACATAGAAAACAACTTTTAAGATTTATTTGAGACCTTCCCACTCTGTAAACAACAGCAGCAGCTTCAGACAAGCAGAAAAAGGATGATCTCATTGGTTTATGTTTGATTTGGCCATATATGTGAATACCTGATACTGATAAGTGAAGGTTTTCGGATGCAACAGAAATGATCAAACCCTGAAGCTGTCCTTGGGGGTTGATGCAGTAGCACTCATTGTCATTCCTTGTCTTGGTGAGTGAGAATACTGAGCTGTTTGGGATTCCATCAGGAGAGATGTTGACAGTGTATCGGGACACAAGGTAGGCCTGGTCCTCACATCCAGTGCATTCCTCAGTCCTGGTTCTCATGGATGTTTTCAGTAAGCGAGGTCTTCATATGCTTCATGTGATTTTCAGTTAGTTGTGCCTCTCCTTGGAGATAGAATAATCACCTGATGTGCTCAGGAATGAACATATACTGCAAAGACTGCTGAATGTCTTCCTAGCCTACAGGTAAATCCGCTGAAGTAAGTGCCTGTTCGGTGGCTGAAGCATCATGGCCAGCAGCCTTAGTAAGAGGAGACACGCTACTGACTGGTGTTAGGAATGTCTCTCGTTGCCTTCTCTGTCAGCATGCAACAATTTATTTTTTTTCCTTCAGTATTGTGCAGAGAATTACATATCTCAAAATGGACCTTCAGAAATATTTTATCCTCTCATATGTGTAATTTTCTTCAGTGTTCTTTTGCATTCAGACAGGACAGGACTTAGAGTTGCAGGTGTGAAGCTTGTTTACTGAAGGTAGTGTTGTATGAAAGAGGCAATTTGCTCAGCTTTGCTTTGTGGTTGATCTCAGCTGGCTTGTGAAGGTGCTTTTTGGCGCTTTTTGTGCTTTGCCTGTTGCAGTCTACTAACATGACCTCCTCCACCTTTTTCTAGTACCTCTTATGATGGATGAAGCTTTGGATTATCTAGAAAAAAGACAGGTATTTTCATTTTGCATTCAAAATTAATTATTTTTTTATGTATTATGGATAATGAGTCAGTGATCTATTCACTTTGTTATTTTAGTGCATGTTAAACCAGTATTCTGTAGCCGCTTAGAAGTAACACTTCTACCTCATAGCAGTTATTTGCAGATTGAATGCTGGAAGTATTTTTAAGTTAAGTGACAATTTCTACTACTGTATGGTGAAAAATCTTTCTATGCATGATATCCCTCCGAGACAGAGATTAAGGATCAACTGTACATTTAGCTTTTTAAATTAAGTCCTGGTTTGCCCCAACAAGTTTCTTAAGCATCTGTTCTCCATTATCATTTGTCCTCTAGGTAAGAAGCCTATTGTGAAGGTTTGTGGGTTCGGTTTTGTTTGGGTTTTCTTAATACTGATGTTGCTCTGAGCTTTCATCTTTTACAAATAAATTGATTTTTCAGTTCCAGATGATAGCTGAGGAAAACTGTGATAAGACAGTGTAATGGAACACACATCAAATAAGGCAAAGTTCTTTAATTATGCTATCTTAACAAGTTACCACATCACATTAGTGTCTGTTGGCAACCATGAATGAAATAAATACCACGAGGGAGAAAGGAATGGTGATGTTTGAAAGACCCACTACCTACTTGAGCAAATGGATGAAATGCATTATTTCTGGTTTTATTTTCAAGAAACAAGATTCTTCTTTCACTTACGAAGTAATAGTGGTTGATGATGGCAGTAAAGATCAAACTGCAAAGGTAAGAAAAAGAAGCATCTTACTAAGTAATCAGAGGTATGGATTTTTGTACTGCTTTTGTGGAATGTGACAAAGCTTTGCATTTATCACTTGAAGTAGCTGACAATTCAAATTCCTGGTTTTCAATACTTTGTGTCATTGTCCTATATGTGTTGTGGATGTCACATACACGCGTGCATCCACATACAATCCTTTTGCAAATACTAGTATTCTTGACTGACAGCTGTGACAGACATTTTCCTGAAGCTGAGACTCTAAAAACCCTAATCTTAATTTCAAGAAATTTGTTATAAAATATTCTACATGTGCATAGTCATATCAATATGAACTGGAGAAAGCTAAAAAGACTTTTAAAAATAGCTGATTTATGCTGTGATTGACAGAACAGCAGATGGGGTGTAGCTCTTCCCATACCCTTCATGGCATTGTTCGTTTAAAAATTCCTGTGCCAGTAGAAGTAATTTCAAAATAGTTATGCATTCTTCTGCTTTGACTTTGTTGTATGTCACTGGAAAGGAAGGCTAGCCAACTCAAGGGATTTTGTTACTACTGCTTGGAAGATGGTTGAGTTAGCTACTAAAACGAATGCTGCGTTTTCATTTACTTCCCTTAAGCTTGTGCCTTACAGATTGCTTATACATATTTTTTGATTGCTTTTCATTCCTTCTAGCATCATTTTTGACTGAGCACAGTATCATCACAGGCCTCTGGAACTTACAAGGACTTGAAGCAAACTTTAGAAAAAAATCCCAGGATAAAATTCATGCTTTCTCTATCCCACAATATGGAACAAAATGTGCACATCCCTGCAGCAGGAGTGAGATTTTTAGATCACTGTGAATTTTTGTTTAAAACCACAGATAGTGGCAAGACAAGTGAGAAATAGGTAGCAGTAGTAGAAAATTATTTTTCTTTGATTAACTATTGGTGTTGGTACAAAAAGTCTGTAATAGTTAGATAGAAATTACATTAGTATTGAGTTTTTTGGACTTGAGTAAATGAGTTTTAGAATTGCTTGGGGAAATATCCTATACTTATTGAACACGACTAGCTTCTTCAGTCTTTTTGTGTTGACTGAACTGGTTTTTGTTTTCCCAAACAGACCCCAGCAAACATCGTCAGTGTATTTGTGCCAGCTGAAGTGGTTATAGCTCTGCAGTATTAATTTCTTTAAAAAAAAAAAAAAAAAAGGGTGAGGAAATGTAAACTTCTACCTTGATTCCTGTTCTTGTTTTTTTTATGTGTCTATCAGGTTGCGATGAAGTACTGCAAGAAATACGGAAGCGACAAAGTGCGAGTGCTTTCTTTGGTAAAAAATCGAGGGAAAGGAGGAGCAGTTAGGATGGTAATTAATACTTTCATCTCCTTCTCTGTCTGAACTACTCATGACCATATATGCAGAAGATAGAGCTGTGCTGATTGACATACTGAATTCAATACGTTACCAAATTGATAACAGAAAACTGAGTATAAGTTCTATAAATTAAGGCAAAAACTCCTCTCAAGATAAGCTTATTTCAGATATTGGAAACGGGTTTTTTTTTATATATATACATGGGGGGTTTTAATATGAAAATCCAGAATAAAAGAAAAATTTTACTTGAATTTCATGTTCCTGTTAATTTCACATAGAAAGGCTTGTGCTTAAAAAACAAAACAAAGCAAAACAAACCCCAAGCAAACAAAAAAATCCCACCAAAACTCCTTCCAGATTAAACTAAACCTTTCATAAATAAAATACAGCTAAATTTGCAAACATTGCTTTACAGGTCATGGTTGTGGTTTTACAAACAGCTCATAAACAAACACTCTCATCCAGGAAAATTTGTGTTTCCTGAGGCCCACTGCTATTGCCCACTCTCGATAGTAGAACCAGCACAGTTTCTGCTTTCACATATTATTTTTGATATACATATTATATCATGTGTATCTGCCCTAGTTTTCTCCTGCTCTGCCAGGGGGTTGGACTCTATGATCTTCGGAGGTCCCTTCCAACCCCTACCATTCTGTGATTCTGTGATAAAATAATATTGTACAAATAAAATAGCTGTTACACGTTTAGAAAGAATGTTTTTCCCTAAGATGAATGACACCTTCCTTTTATGAATAAGGGTGCCATCATTTATGGGTTATCAGTGACTGTATTTATCTCTCTTTTAAGCTCTATCTTTAATATGTCAGTTTAATTATTTTTATGAAACGTGAGTAACTACAGCAAACAGAGAGAATATTAAACTGGAATGTATGGAGCTCTTCTAAGGGATATAATTTTGAAGTTATTCCAAGAGAAGGAGAAAGTTTCTTTGTGTAGATCTATTTTTCCACTGCAGAATGTAAAGTGAGTGTATATACTACTCCTTCCTTGACAGGTTTTTCCAAAGTCACACGTGCTTGGTTACGACTGTTCTTTTGGCGAAGCCATTGCTAATTGTTTTCCTGTCTGGACCCCTTCAGAAATTGTCAAAAGATGTCTGACCAAGAATAAGGCAGAACAAGCTGTGAGACCTGTGCAGCACAACTGTATTGCAGCAGTTCTCTGACTTCAGACTTATTTCTCAATATTAATTTAAGATTATCTCTTGAATTCTCTTGAAACAGCATTTGGAAAAAGTAGCACTGCATCCATGTTTCCATAGCTCAGATGACAGAAGAGAAGCTACACGGCACAGTGGCTGCTGCTAATCGCTGCTTCTCTGTGTTCCTCTGTATAGCTGACTCGGGCAACTTGTCCCTTGGGAATTTGGGTTGTAAAGCTTTTTTTAGCTTCCAAGCTTCTCTGGAGAGGGATTGCTAGTCTTTCGTGTTCATACGTCGTTGTCACTGTGGGACACTATTCAGTGCGTGAAATCTCTAGATGTTACTACAATATAAGTGATTGTTAGGAGAAATTGTTGTTAGGAGCAGAATATTAAAACTTGCCTGTTGTGTTAAACCTTTGAGATGCTACTGTTCTAGTTACTACATCAGTGTCTTGCAGCTAATTTAAGACAAATACTGATTTCAAAAGCGTTGATTTTTATTGACTGTATTGTTTGCAGGGTGTCTTTAGTTCTCGGGGGAAAAAAATTCTTATGGCAGATGCAGATGGAGCCACAAAATTTGCAGATATTGAAAAAATAGAAGAAGGTCTAAAAAATCTTCAGCCATGGCCTGTGAGTATAAATTCTCATGGTTTCAATTCAATACACATGCATGCAGATTGATCTTTATAATTCTCTTCAACCTGAGTTTTTTGAGATCGAGCTGAAGACGTAGGGTAGGAGTAAGTCTGAAGAGCTAGGTGTAAGCTTAGAAGCTACAAGGATGGGCTGTCAGAAGGCAGCTTCCACAGAGTTCCTACCTCCTTTGCCTTCACTGTGCCATTTCAATGCAGTACATAATGTTCTATTCACCATTCTTCCTTAGAAGTTGTTCTACTCTTTATAAATACCACGTGTTACCTACTCAGTTAAAAAACAATTCTTTCTTTGTTAACTATTTTGTATTTTTGTTTTACCTGGTGTCATCCTATATACCTTTAAGGATGCATTTTCATTTCCCCCTATTTTTTAGAGGTTCTCTTTTCTCAGAGTTGTTAGTTTAATGCCAGTATTTGGAAGAACTTCTATTGTAAATAAAAAATCACAAACCTGTGGAACAAGAGCTCCTTCCTACACAGTCATTCTCTTTTGGGTGCTTGACTTGAAAGAACTGAGTTTTATTTTCTGCTTGTATGCAGACAGCTGAGGCACCCGTAGCTAGTTTCCTGAAGTGCCAGAAACAAAGCCTGTGCAGAGGGGTCTGGGTCTGCAAGTGCGGGACCACAAGCGCAGGAGCCAGGGTTTCGCCAAGGCAGCTGCTGTTGCTCCTCCAGCATCAGCAGATTTGAGAGGTTTCATGCGAGGAGTAGGAGCGCAAGAATGCTGTTAAACCTTTGGCGCTCATGGATACGGTGTAGTAGCAGCCCTGGTAGAGTCTATTATCTGGTAGAGTCAACCATTATCTAAATGGTTGGACTTGATGATCTTCAAGGTCTTTTCCAGCCATAGTGATTCTGTGAACCTTTTGTTTCGATCACATCTTTTGATTTAGTTTAAGGTTATATTTTTGGCTGATACTGTGGCATTTTATTTGTTTGAAGGTCTATCAGTGCAATAAATATTCTGTTATCCCTTCCACAGTGCAATATTTAGGGGGAAAATACATTCTAACATTAAGTGCCTGTGAATGCTGAATGCTTGTCTGTGCGTTTATTGTATGCATACTCTCAAGGAACAATGTAAGCTAAACCAGACCTCTGCAAAAATGTAACAAACTTTAGATTATCTGTTAATGGTAGAAGAGACTGACTTTTGGCCTCAGAATCTAGCAGCAGTAGAAGTGCAACTACAGGAAGCAGCAAAGAGTACTGCTTTAAAGTTTTTTGTTATACAGTTCTCAGCACGGGATGCCACTGATTCAGAAAATGTTAGTTTAAATAATAATTATTTAATCTGTATTCCTGTGCAGAACCAGATGGCTATTTCTTGTGGTTCTAGAGCTCATCTGGAGAAGGACTCGATAGCAAAGGTTTGTTTCCATTTCCTGCTTTGTACTAATACTCAAATACTTCTGTTATTTGATTCTGCTCTACAGATTTTACAATGAAATAATCACTGTAAAAGAATGGAAGCTAAAAAATAGGAAAAGCTTATCCTAAGTGTAGCCTGTGCTCCATCATATGCAAAGTATGTGTTCTAGATTTCAGGCACTTTGAGCTGGTGTCAGTTAGTGTTCCAATTTAAAGATTTAATTTTCCTGGTTGAGAATATCTTACAAGCAGAGTTTCTAACCCCTGACATAATTGGTGGCTTGTAACCAGTACTGGGGCTGGAGTAAAGGGCAATTGATGAGTTAAACGTATCGATTCCCTTCCAGTGCAAGAGTTTGATCTGCAGATCTTGAAACCTGTTTAAAATAGGTTAGAGATAATTAGCAGCAAACTGCTTGAAGAGTATCTCAATTTGTGGGAAAGTACTGTAATTTTTCTCTATTACTTGTAGTACAAATTTTGAGTTTTGAACACACAGACAGTACTCTTCTGTGTGTGACCCTTGTGGAATAAACAGTGATGCATAGGCACACAGTCTTAACTTGCATCTGGTTTTCTGATGTCTTGGCAGACAGTAGTTGACAAAGCACAGACGTGGAACTTATATTACAACAGACACATTGCCAGGCTAATTTTTTCAGCATCATTGGATGTGCTCATTGTGTTGAATGTTCTCAAGACTAAGCTTTGTTTATGATGATGTTTAATACTTGAAATGATTCTACAATATATACACAAGGACTAAAATAGGTACAACAGTTCAAAAGAAGTCACACTGGTAATGTTCAGTCCTGACAGATCCATTATTTTTTCATCTGGTTTACCAGATAGTACTGGAGTGGTTCACTGGAAAGATTTCTTGTAAATACTGCTGTGTGTACATTAGCATCCTCACATTTAAAAAACAACCAAACAAATAAACCAAAAACAAGTAAACAAACAAAATCCAACAAAAACAAACAAAACACAAACAAACAAACAAAAAAAACCAGACCCCTTCATCATTCTCAGAAATTAGGATACATCTTTGACATGGTACTTCCATGCTTGTAGTACAGAATACACCATTTATAGTTACTTGTTAGCTGTGCAGCCAGTGTATCCTGGAAGTGTTGCTGCTACATGGTGATCAAGTAGCTGATAAATTTGAGCCCAGAAAAAAATGTTTCATGGTGTGGTCAAGTACTGAATATAGATAACTTTCTACAGTACATTCGCATTTCTTTTCAGCTTTGAAGGACTTACTACATGAAGGAGATGAACTGGAACAGGACTTTTTATCTTCTAATGCAAACGTACAATTTTTAGGATGTGTCCATCCCGTGCTTCCTGTTTCTCCCAGTGTTTCTGACTTTTTTGATAAAGGAATCACCAGATGGTTAGGTAGTACTGCTCTGTTTGAAATATCTAGCCCATTTCAACACTCAGTTTTCCCTAGACTGGAAAGACTGCCTTTACCACTTTGGGAAGAGGCTGTTGAGTAGTGCAGTAAGTATAATAAAAGTTGCAGAACAATCTTTGAGAAGCTGGGATTTCTCTCTACATATAGTGGCATCTAAATCAGTAGAATGAAGCTGTGAGAAGCAGCTGTATGGGATTTATTATTAAGACCAGAATTTCACATTTCAATTCAGTCTCAAGACATCAAGAATTCTGTTCTGCCTCCATAAATGCTAATATACTTCTAATGAACCCCTAGTATGACATGCATAAATAGTCCCGGGAGCAATGAATGAACCCCAAGAACTCCTTTGTGAAGTAAGTGCACAGTTCTGCTGGCTGACAGTCATGCCACCTCTCAGAGCTTCCCTTCTGGGACAAGTCACCTTGTGTTCTTGGTCGCACAGTGCTTCATCTTCACCAAAAGAGCCAGAAAATCCACACCCCATCCACCATTAACCTAGGGCTAGAGCAGGTTTCTGAGGGACACAGACTATGAATGCGAATGTCCTTAAGGTACAGGTTATTACATAATGAGCTGGGCATCTTCTTATTTTTCAAGTGAGGCTTGACGTTATTAGCTTTAAAGATATGTCTTATCACTTAGAGATGCTTACCAGTTTAATTGTTGGCTCCTAAAGGTTTTGCATGGTATTTGGCTTGAAGTCTTAGATGCAGTCACCTAAATTAAGCTGAAGACCACCACTGAGTTCAGAAGACATTTGTGGATCAGAGTTCCAGTTGTTCAGGAGCTGTCTGGAATAAAAGACTCTGCAAACCCAGAGTCCGGCCTCTGGCTTCCATGGACAAACTTAGCTCTCTGATTAACAAGAACATAAGTGTAACCACAGAGTAAACTGGGAGAACCTTAGGCATTTGTGAAAGCAGAAGAGGTGACTATGTAACATTGCTGGAAATACAAAATGAAACACTATCTTGCACAGCAGCTGTTACCTGAGTCCTGTTTGTACCCTGTCCATGCAAAAAATTCATTCTCTAATGGCATTCCCTTAAGCGCCTTGACAGGAGGTGTGTGCAAGCACTGGAGATCATGCAATCTTGAATGAAAGCAGTGGATGGCAAACAACAAGAGATGCTTCCTTTGGATTATTTTTTTTTTACATTATAAAACCTTTTCCTTTCATTCTTGTGTCAGAGTACCAGCTGGAACCTGTTTAGTTTTTAGTGTGTATTATTAAGAATAGCATTCTTCCTGCAGTCCTGATGGCTCATTCTCCATTGCTTGTCCTGGAAACTTGTGAATTTGTTGGACCTCTTCAAGCAGTGTTTAGGAAAAGAAGACGACTACATAGAGGGAAGAAATAGCTTCTAGGTGCCCAGTGGAATAGAGCATGTAGCCTATCATCCCCCTCCTCCTTCGTTCTTCCTTTCCTGGGGGAATTCCCAGAGAACCATGCAGAATAAACTATGGTTATCCCACTAATTAATTGAAATCCAGGTGCAGGTTCCTGCTGCACTTAATCAGGCATTATCTGGAATGAAAAGCTGCTCTGAATTAGGGAAAGCAGAAAAAAGAACTTGGACTTCTCATGTCCTAGGTCAGGCTCATAACCAGGCGCTTAACTGGCAAGTCTTTTCAGCTGTGATTTTATTTTACTTCAAAGATGGAGAAGTTCTGGTTTTATTTCAGTGCAAAAGAAAAACAATTTACAAACTTTAAAAGCTATCATGAAACACGATTATTGACCTGTAAGCCAGCTCTATTCAAACACTTCACTCACCACTAAAATGAAATGACCTCCCTTCTTGTTTTTGTCCACAGCGCTCTTACTTTCGTACTCTTCTTATGTATGGGTTTCATTTCCTTGTGTGGTTTCTCTGTGTGAAAGAGATCAGGGACACGCAGTGTGGATTTAAACTTCTAACCAGAGAAGCTGCCTTGTGGACCTTCTCAACTCTTCATATAGAACGCTGGTAAATTCTCTCTTTCCTTGGCTTTTTGGGGGCTTTTTTTATGTTTTATTTGTTTGCTGTTTGTTGGGTGGTTGGTTTGGGGGGGGGGGGGGAGGGAGGGGGTGTGGGATGTGGTTTGTTTTTTTGCCTCTCTTTCTAATTAGAACATGGTTTTGAAAAAGTAATATCAGTATTGCAGCTGCTATGAAGCATGTGATGTCTATGTGTAAATTCTACCCACTCAGTTTAACCAACTATAGTACTACTTGCCTGGCAACTTAGATTTCTATTCTAAGCTGAAGTATGCTGGTATTTGCTAGGAATTCTACTTAGACTTCAGGAAATAGTTGAGTATTTAATTTTGTTCTTTCTGCTCATGATGATAGGGGGAAGGAGAGCAGATGAGCTTACTAAGTTTTAATTTTTAAAAAACATCTAACATAAAGTGCAGAAAGGATTTTAAGACTGTGCTGCTGAGATTTGGAGTAGCAACGACTGACTCCTTGACTACTTGCAAGTACATTTTACTTTGGCTTGTTACATAGAGAGTTGTGTAATACTGAGAAGTAGGACATTTTGGTTTTGCCTTGTCAGAGCAACTGGTAATCTATTAGGGGAGCAGTTTAGAAGAAAATCCCCATAACTCTTCTCTCTTCATCTCTAAAAGGAATCATAAACAAACAATTTTGGATTGTGTTTTAATCCAGTCCCTATTTCTGACAGTCCTGTCTCATTTTAGAGATACAAGCCATGCAAGCAGAGTAAGAACTGGAGAGAAGCTTTTACTATGATAAGTTAAAAGTTGTTAATCACAGAATGGTTTGGTTTGGAAGGGATCTTAAAGATCATCTAGTTCCAAGCCCCCTGCCATGGACACCTCCCACTAGACCAGGTTGCTCAAAGCAAAGTTGACATTGAATTGAGTCTCACCTCTTTAGTGTTAAAAATACTAGAAAACTGAAATGGCAGTTTTCTTCTTGCTGTGTTGAACTTGATTTATAGATGGTTGTATTTAGGAAATATTAAAAGCAAACTGAAATGTATGAGAAAAAGCACTGCTTTATCATGTAACACTTCTTAAAAAGAGACAAGGATATTTCATAGAGTATTTTGTTAATGTTATCTTAAAGCATTTGAAAAATAATAGGTAGTGGAAACTGCTTATCTATTTGATACTAGGAAGTCATGCTTAACATCCTAAGCTAGTGGGTTTTTTCTGAGTGTTCTCGTTGACTTCTTTGGTCGTGTGTACACAAATACAAACCAAACATGCTTTAAATTTACTTTATAAATAGCAAAGTTTTGACATTAGTTTGAAATGAGAGCAACCTTTTGAACAACAAGCATGTGCTTTGTGTTTTAAGTTCTGAATCTGATTGCAGCACTATTTTTCAGAAATGGACGGAGGACATTTTTTAAATTAAAAGCAAATTAAAAGGGGTTTTTCAAAACATAATAGGGACAGTTGGAATTACTCACTTTCAGACTCTAAAAGAAGCTTTAGTTCCACATCTACAGTCTGGACCTGAGGAATGTAACTGTAGATTAAATTTTAATGCAGAGAAGGAAAACTGGAAAATTAAATGATCATATTTTACCTATCCTAAATTCGGTGATTGATTTATTCTGATGATAAAGAAAATTCATAAATTTTCTTCTAGCTAGGAAATGTCTTTCCTTACCTAGGAGAGCTAGAAGTAACAGCGGTTACTCTTCTACCTAGAATATTGATAAAAGTGAGGGAAGTTAATCAAAATCATCATCCTAGTCCTGGTTAGACTGACATACTTCTGTAAAGTGACGATTCATAATGGTATTACACAGCTCAGCAGATCACTGAGTAGATCAAATTGTTGCTATTACTTTTGTCTATAAAAATTACCTTGTTCACTGAGTGAGCCATGCTGTTTCACATTCAGAACTTGAAACCTCAGTGTAAAGAATTAATGTTTGCTTCTCCCATTTTTCACTAATGTGTAGATGTGAGTCTCTATAAAAAATAAGCATTCGTATTGCTACAGGGATCTTCTTCCAGTCCTTTAGCATTGTAGAGCAACACGAGCAGTGGAATGAATTGGTTTTTCCTGGTTTTGTGCATAACAAGTAGAATTGCTTATGAACATCTAATCAGCACGCAAATACTTTTGCTGTTACATCTGTTTTGTCTTGTAAAAAGTCCTGCTTCTGGCAGATGTGGACTTTCAAAAGCCCCACTACAGCTAGATCAGTCATGGCATCCTGCTTCATTCTTAGAACTCTTTGGCCATTGAAAGCTTTCTCTCCCCATTAAAAGTTTGCTGGAGCAGTGTATCTTGGAAGTAAAAAAGTCCTTAATTCCAGTTACAACAGTATAACTGAAGGCCTAATTTTCATATTTGAAATACTTATTATTGGACCAGCAAAAAAAAAAAAAAGTCCTATGCAGAACGATTTTGCAGGATAGATATTTTATAAGCTGAAGCATTTTAAAGATTCACTTACAAAGACTTTAATTCATTTAAACACCTAGGAGCTTGGTGTTCAACTGAATTTCCACCAACATTGTCTTAAACAGTCACTTAAAGTACTCAGTGTACCCACAGGCACATGGAGAATTTTTTCTGTATTTTATACTTCTTAACACAGTGGAGCCACTGCTAGAAAAAGATGGGGAGATTAATTCGCACAGTGGATTTTTGGGTGTCTAACTTTGGGTACTTAGATTGGAGCCTGAATTCATTCAGGATGAAGCCAAACTCAGAGCTGTGTCCTCCCTGCCCAGAGGCACCTACTGTCATTCTGCAGCAGGATCTGGTGAAGTACCTGGTGTGAATAGTTCCTGCTGTTTCTAAGGGCAGTTCTGTCAGATGTTAACTAGTCACAAATGACCTCATGGCAAAATGCATCTATTGCACTCACCAACTCCTCCTCTGGTGTTGCTTTGGTCTCCTCTAGAGTAGCCTCCAGCTAACATACCCGTGCTTAAACTCTGACTATGGAAACTTGTTTATGCTTCACCTGTACCATCTGGATCTGGTGATCTGCAGTGAGGGCAGTGCTCCCATGTACTGAACGCGCTATCAGCTATATTCCACGATTAAACACCATGTGTATGAGGGGTACTGAAAGGTGGTGGAGAGCAGGGGAAGAAGAAAGGTATCCCAGCAGTAATGTGACAGAAGTCATTCTCCTTTCAGCTTTGAATAGGGTTTTTTTAACTTCAGGATATGTTCACTGTTAAACAAATGGCAACCACATGTAACAATATTGATGTTCAACCTGAATAATTCCCATGCTTTTAATCTTTGACTTTGATCGCTGTAGTTCATCAAACTGTTTAATGTTGTTGTACTGTGATGTACCTGCTGACATTCTAGTTATTGGTTGTCCATAGGAATTGTTGCAAATAACTATTAGTTCACTACTCTAATAATTTACAGAGTAATATTTTTAGAACAGCTCATATAGTTTAATTCGTCGGACAATTATTCTGTGTCTCTTAAGATTTTTAGTCAGTTAAGTAGTAAGCATTACAAAGTGAGATTTAGTCTTAATATGCATGACTCAAACCTTCAAAGGTGAATATATGGGGTTTCTTTGGGGTACAAATGTAAAATGTCAGCAAAAATTAAAGAATACAACTTCAGTAGAAGAGAGTTTGGCACAATTGATAAGATAACATTCAACCCTCATTTAAGCAAAACAGTGAAATGGGAAGGCTACTTGGAGCAGTTTAGTTCACTGAGGTTAAAAAAAAGCATAAATTTCCTGTAACTTTTTCTTGATACAGTTAAAAGGCCAGTGTCCTAATCAAAATCAGATTTACAAAGTGGTTCTACATTCTCTATACACAGTAATTGTAGTCTCTGGAGATAACCTCTGTTTCCGCTGCCTTTGAATGTTGTAACGCTGTCCAGACAGAGTGATGCCAGTAGCGGTCTGGTAACACACATGTACAGTGCACGTTCAGGATGGTGTGTGTTGGGCAATGATTTCACCAGCAGGCCAGCGTGCTGTAGCCTATACTATAATGGGAACCTGACTCTCTGTGTGATACTTAAGTGCATATTTCAGAGTGGTCTTGGTCACTTCTATGGTTGAATTTGTTAATAGTTTTGCAGAAAAGCACTGCTTAAGATGAGTGGCTTGAAGTAGAAGGAAATAACATCAGAATTTGTCTGGCAGCCTGCTAAAATAGCTGGTTTTGCCTGCTCTTGATCGCACACCTGTCCTAAAGATTATCAGGAATAGTCCCCATGGATTTGTACCCTAGGCTGCATCAAGAGAAGCATGGCCAGCAGGTCAAGGGAGGTGATTCTCCCCCTCTACTCCTCTCTCGTGAGACCCCACCTGGAGTGCTGTGTCCAGTTCTGGAGCCCCTGTTACAGGAAGGATATGGACGTGCCAAAACATGTCCAGAGAAGGGCCACGGGGGTGATCAGAGGGCTGGAGCACCTCTCCTCTGAGCACAGACTGAGAAAGTTGGGGTTCAGTCTGGAGAAAAGAAGGCTTCGGGGAGACCTTATTGTGGCCTTCTGGTATCTGAAGGGGGCTACGAGAAAGCTGGGGAAGGACTTCTTAGGATGTTGGGTAGTGGTAGGACTGGAGAGAATGGGATAAAACTAGAGATGGGTCGATTCAGATTGGACGTTAGGAAGAAGTTCTTCACTGTGAGGGTGGTGAGACACTGGAACAGGTTGCCCAGAGAGGTGGTGGAATCCTCACCCCTGGAAGTGTTTAAGGCCAGGCTGGACGGGGCTCTGAGGAACCTGCTCTAGTGGGAGGTGTCCCTGCCCATGGCAGGGGGGTTGGAACTGGATGACCTTTGAGGTCCCTTCCAACCCTCGTGATTCTATGATTCACTAAGGGAAAATCATGCTTAACTAGTCTGGTAGCCTTCTGTGATGGTATGGCTGGCTGTGTAGATAAGGGGAGTGCAGTGGATGTTGTCTGCCTGAACTTCAGCAAGGCTTTTGACGCAGTCTCCCATAGCATCCTTATAGGTAAGCTCAGGAAGTGTGAGTTAGATGAGGGGACACTGAGGCTGAACAACAGAGCTCAGGGTTGTGGTAAGCATTGCAGAGTCTAGTTGGGGGCCTGTAGCCATTGGTGTTTCCCAGGGGTCAGTGCTGAGTCCAGTGTCATTCAACATCTTCATCAATGACCTGGATGAAGGGATGGAGTGCACCCTCAGCAAGTTTGCTGATGATACAAAACTGAGAGGAGCTGTGCTGCTATTCAGCGAGACCTGGACAGATTGGAGAGTTGTGTTCAGGAGAACCTGGTGAAGTTTAACAGGGGCAAGTGTAGAGACCTGCACCTGTGGAGGAATAACCCCATGCACCGGTACTGGTTAGGTGTTCACCTGCTGGAAAACAGTTCCACAGAGAAGGACCTGAGAGCCAGCAATGTGCCCTTATGGCCAAGAAGGCCAGTGGTCTCTGGGAGTGCATTAAGAAGAGTGTGGCCAGCAGGTTGAGGGAGGTTTTCCTCCCCTTCTACTCTGCCTTAGTGAGGCCACATCTGGAGTATTGCATCCACTTCTGGGCTCCCTAGTTCAAGAGAACAAGGAACTACTTGAAAGAGTCCAGCGGAGGGTTGCAAAGATGATGAGCGGACTGGAACATCTCTCTGATGAGGAAGGGCCGAGAGACCTGGGGCTATTTAGCCTGGAGAAGCAAAGGCTGAGAAGGGGTCTTGTGAATGTTTATAAATACCTATAGGGTGGGTGTCAAGAGGATGGGGCCAGTCTCTTCAGTGGTGCCCTGTGATAGGACAAGGGGCAACAGGCACAAGCTGGAACACGGGAAGTTCTACCTGAACATGAAGAGATACTTCTTTACTGTGAGGATGATGGGGCCTGCAACAGACTGCCCAAAGGAATTGTGGAGTCTCCTTCTCTGGACACTTCCAAACCTTGCCTGGACGCCTTCCTGTGCAACCTGCTCTAGCTGGACTTGCTTTGGCATGGGGGTTGGACTGGGTGATCCCCACAAGTCGCTTCCAACCCCTACCACTCTGTGAGGCTGTATTTTAGACAAGCTGGGCAGCAAAGGGCAGCTGACTTAGAGTAGGATCGCTTCCCCAGTTTATTTTACTACATAACCTGCAGACAATTGTGCTGGCAAAAAAAAGACAGGTTTCTCAAGAGAGTTTTTTTGTTGTACATTAATTGGTCACTGCGTAAAGTACAACTGTTGTTGAGGTTCTGTTATGCACCACGACATCAATCACTTCTCACTTCTGTGCTGCTGCCTTTATTCTTGACTTAGAAAGTACAAGGAGAAACCATCAGAGCAGCATAAAGCCACGGCAGGTAGTTGCCCTCCTTGCTGAAACTACTAGAGATGTAGCTTGACACTGCATATTTGACTGCTTGGTCTTTGAAAATGTTTAAACCATGATTGTGGCAGAATGAAAAGTGAGCAATGGTCTGAACACAGCGTGACCTATACCTTCAAAAACAGGACGCAATGAAGTATTGTTGTCTGTGTATTGGCAATGTTTGGTCAGGGAAATTCATTTCCCTTTTGTGTGCATCTGACCTTTAGAACACTGGTATCAACTTCATAACTGAACAGTTAAATCAGGCTAGGGATTTAATTAAGAGTGCCCCTGTCTTTCTTCTGGAAATAAGTGTGACTGTATTTGCAATTTTCTGTTCTTCTTCAGGGCGTTTGATGTGGAACTGCTTTATATAGCTCAGTGCTTGAGAATACCTATAGCAGAAATTGCTGTCAACTGGACTGAAATTGAAGGTAAGGAAATGGTTCATATTCTTTTAAGATTCCTTACGTGTCAATACAGAATAAAATATCCAAGGGTCTTCCCATATTTTACCCAGTTCAGATAAATTTTCATGTCCTTGCCAGCCTTCTGCCATGGCATGGTAGAGGAGGAGTAGCTGAAGGGGTGTCAAGGGAGAGAAACTCTACACTCTCACTGGAGACGAGAGTAGGTAGTTGTACAGCTCAGACAAACCATTACTTTAGCACACATCCTTTTGCTGAAAAATGTCAATTAAAAATTTGCATTTTTAAAACACTGTACATGAAGCCACAGAATCATAGAGTCATTTTGGCTGGAAGGAGGCCTTCAAGATCAAGTCCAACCTTATTCCCAGCCCTATCAAAACCACTAAACCATGTCCCTAAGCACGACATCTACCCACCTCCAAAGATGGTGACTCCACCACCTCCCTGGGCAGGCTGTTCCAATGCCTGACGACCCTTTCAGTAAAGAAATTCTTGCTAATATTCAGCCTGAACCTCCCCTAGTTCAACTTCAGGCCATTTCCTCTTTTTCTGTCCCTCCATCTGACCATCATTGTTTATTGATTCAACTCAATTTCTCTGTCCTGCCTTCCAAAATTCTCAGCCCACCTATTAAGGCCTCCTCTAGACCCTCTTTCTTAAGACATGATGTTCTCTTAGACCTATAGGGAATCTCTCTTACTGGAAAGCATAGCTCCATACATAATTATTCATAGTAAAGCCAGCTTAAGATGTACTGCTTGCTTCTACTCATTTCCTCCCTCCCTTTTTTTTTTTTTTTTTTTCCCCTTTCATGGTTTTTCCTTGTTTTAATCTAAATCTCAACACAACCCCTGAAAAACAGAAAGTGCAATGAACTGCAGTGGTCACAAAGGGTGCAAATAGAGAATGTCTTAAGCTAGCTTTACTAGAAAAGACAGGTTTTCCTTCAGCACTGTGCCACAAGTGTATTTCACCTTAGAACAGATGTTAGCAGAGATGGAAGAAGGCTTGCTTTTCATTATGTGGGTTCCTTACCTTGGCTGAAGATTGGCACATTCCTATTATTGCTGCAAGACAGTGTGGTGGTCTCTCCTCCAAAGTCTCTCAGAAATAATTTGCTTAATGATGGGTGTTCAGCTTGCTATTTACCTGAACGCAGCCTTGTTACAGAGAAGACTGTGTATCTTGTGACATGCATGGAATTACTGTGTTTCTTTCAAACTGATTCTCCCACATCTGGTATAATGTAATTAATATAAAGCAATAACTTTCTCAATATCAATTATTATTACTGTTAAGATCTAGGTTGTGGGGCTGAATGTACTGAGAACACAGAGGTTCACAACTGTTTCAATGTGTGTCTTGTCAATGCTCATTTTTTCTAACAACATCCTGATTTTCTTCTCCATTACTCACAGGTTCTAAATTAGTTCCCTTTTGGAGCTGGCTGCAGATGGGCAGGGATCTTCTTTTTATACGACTGCGATATATGACTGGTGCCTGGCAGCTTGAAACAAGAAAATGTAATTAGGTTATTTACATTTTCCAAATATATTACACTTAATGGAACATGAGAACATTTTCAATCAAGTGAAGTGGTGATGAAAGCTGAGGTAATTCTTCATTGCTCCTGTTGTACGTTCCATTTTTGAGGCCTATATGTGTTTTAGAAGACTGTCAGTGGGGAATTTGTACAGTGTTTCAAAAAGAGAACGCGTTTCCAAAAATATTTTCTTACCTGGTTATCAGGTTCTTATTTTATTAAATAATAGTTTTAACATGTCTTACAAATTCACTCAAATAAATATATCTGCTTTTGTCTCATCATACATTTGGAATTTCCTTCTTAAAAAGAAACAGTCGATTCTACATTGTGCACTATTGTGTTGTGAGTGACCACAACCATTTCTCTCTGTAGTATCTGGAAACATCCGGCCATTTCACAGCTTGAATTACCAGTTACGGTTCACCCTGATGCATGTTTAGATTCGGTGTTATGGGAGACACTTTGGGGTTTTACTGACTTATAACAGCAATGTTCGTAAGGCTGTTCTAAGAACTTTCAGTAGTCTCTTGACATTCCAAATGTTTTTGTCTGAAGCTGAAATAGTTTATCTGTGATCAAACTGTGTATCATCTCCAGACTCTAGAAGGTCCAAGAGAAAGCACATTTCATTTTAAAATGTTATCTTTTATAAATGAGTTTTGTTTATAGGTACTAATTAATACTGCATGCTCAAGGCTGGGAGTCCCTGGCATCTACAAATCTGTAGTGAAAAGGGTATGGAAAGCTAATTCAGAGCATGCAGAAATGAGACCAAATGTACATTGGGAGCCTGTGCATTAGCAGTGCCAGTCTGACATTGTCATGCTTCAGAAGAGATCAGAGAGGGAGGGAGGGGTCTTAAGTCTTTCTTAGTAATGTCATACTCTGTTACAGCACATAAGCTTCATTGGTGCTTTCAGAACAGTTGTGGGTTGCCAACACATTATGCCAGCCTTTTCTTTCTGGAAACATGAACAAATACGAACAGATCTAAAGAATGATCAGTTATGGTTGAACTTTCACATATGGTTTCACTGGTGACTTTTCTTATTCTTTCTGCGATACTGAGTTGAGTTTTGCTTCTGTTAGGGTTACCTCAGTTTTCTGTAAATTGAAGTGTTGGAATAAATTCTCAAAAACATTTTCAGTTTGTTTTTGCAGGCTTTATTCTCTTGCCTAGTCCACATACATCTCTGTCCTTTCCTCACATGACTCCTTTTTGCCATTGCTAGAATAAAATATCAGCTTCTCGGTTTTTGTATACTTGATGAAACCTGGACAACAATAGCTCTGCCTATAATTAAAGTTGCCAACCAGTTATCAAAATCAGATTCCTAAAATTTTCCTGATGTCTTACCTTAAAATTGAACTTCTTTGAAATTTTAATCAGAACAGTTCACCTTTTTCAAATTATGAGGCTTAGGTCATTTTCTGCATGGTAAGTAACATCTGGTGATGACATCTTCAAAAAAAAATCTGCTTTTGAATTGAATGCCAAATCTAGAAAGAAATTTATGACTCTTTTTTTAATTAATTTGTGCATTTTTTACAAAGTTTTTCCAAAACTTTGCAGATAAACTCTCCAGTAACTCCAGTAACTCTCTCCTTATTGAGCAGACTCCTTTAGGAACTGTGCGTATGTCAGTCCAAGAAAATACTTGAGATCCTCCACCTCAGAGGGCAGAGGTAAGACTAGATTCACTGTCTTTGAGCTGTCTTTGGGGTTGGATGCTAGAACCTGCTGGCAGGGAATTCTCTTAAGCTTTCAGGGGACGCGAGTCATGGATAAAGGTCCCCGCATGTCTTCGTAGTCCAGAGTCTGCTGTCTGGCTCTTAGGTTGATAGATATGAAACTGGTCACATCCATATCCCTACATCTCCCTTCTCAGCTGCCTTTCAAAGCAGGCTTAGTACATCTAAACTGTCTGTTGGAGATAGTCCTTGACCTGCACTGACTGCCACACTGTGCCCAAAAATACTTTGAGAGCAGGGATGGGCAGCTGTGGGACACCTGTCACAGTGTACTTCACTTGTATAGGTGTAGCCTGACACATTCCATTGCAGTGGGGATAAAAGCTGAACTGGGGTGAAAAAAAACCCAAATGGGGTAGCCTGGGATAGAAGGAGAATGGGGAGAGACAAAAAAAGGAGACTGAGCTGGGTCTCAGGTTGAAAGCCAGAGAGTGAATTGGAAGATGGAAAGTACTGAGACTGCATGAGGAATGGGGGTGGAACAGCAATGGACTTGACAAAGAGACTGGAGCAAGGGAATGGGGAAGGAAACAGGTCATTTAAGGATGGAGGAAAGGAAATGTTGATGGTGAGGGAAGGGGAAGCTGAAGCAACTCGCTAAGCCAAGTTTTCCACAAGGATAGGGTTAGGACAGAAATTGTCTAAAACAAGTTGGGCCTGTTTTAGACATACAGGAATAATTCAGAGTCCGAGCTGGAATCCAGGACCCCTCTTTCAGTGTTTCTCAGTCATTATTTAACCTCTACAAGATCCTTTGCCAAATCATATCTTCTTTCTGTGCCAGTCCATAAAGAGAATAACGAACTGGTATCAGTTATTCTTGCAGCCCTAGTAACTGAAATCTGCAGTAGATCTGCAGGCCCCAGTTCCAAACGGCATGAAGGAGCAACGGAATCTTTCACAAAGATGTGGGAGAAACAGAAAACAAGTTTCAATTAAAGTTCACTTTTCAGAGATACAAAGCCAGGTATGAAGAACATAGGAAACAAAAGTAGCCTTTCTGACTCGTTCCCACATCGTGTGTATGTGCTACAAGAGGAGATACTTGCTTATGCTAGGGCTACTTTCCCTAGAAGACGTAGTGCATGGAGCTGATTGAGGAATCCGTGAGTTGTATGGCAAAGACAACTTGATTGATTGACCTTCTGTTTAGAAAATGGAAGTTTGGATAGAGTATAAATGAGACAAAGGATTAAAGAAAGACAGTATATTCTTCTTTATCAGATACAGGTAAAACAGGACAGGTATATGGTTCACTTCCCTCCTGCCCAAATGATCAGCAGATTCAAAGAGAGTGTTAGAGGTACGGATTAGTTTCTTCTATTGTTTAAGTCCACACATTAAGAAATGGTGAAAGAATTCCCAAACCCTTCTGTAAATCACTTCAAAGGGATATTTGGACAGTTCATTGATGCAGATTTGGCACTATCCCTATCTTTCAGCAGGTCAGGTTTGAAAAATTGAGGTCCAAGTCTACTACAGTGCTTTCTGGGGTTGAAGCATTATTGTCTGCTTTCCATAGAGGGTTTTGGGTTAGAAGGGACTGTTAAGGATCATCTAGTCCAACCCTGCTGCAGTGAGCAGGAACATCTGCAACTATGTCAGTTTGCTCAGAGCCTCAGTTTTCTAGGAGCTGTTTTTCTTTGTGTGGAACGATCTCAGATCTGGAACAGTTACTTGCACTTGTTGAACCCACTGCTTCAAGCTTTCTCTGAAGCAGAATCAGCAAAGGAGACTTACTTTAGCTGAGAAGGATGGTTGTCTTGGCCTTCTGTCACTCATGTAGTGATTGGAAGTCTTCAGAGTAGTATACTCAATTCGTTGCTATGAAATACAAGACACCCAGGCTGTCAGAGGAGACCAGGAGTCTGCCAGGCACATGCTCTAACAGAGTTTAGGCTTATGCTTGGTTTTAGGTTTTCACTCGCAGTCGGTTCTCATCATTCCTGCAAATACATGTTGGGCGGGTACATGTAAACATCACACTTGCAGCAAAGGTGCGCCTGCTTTGTGAGTCCCAACAAGAAGCAAATAAAAGATTAGCAAAAAGTGGCTTTTCACTGTCAAAACTAAAGTACATAAGAGCCCATGCCTAGTGAAGTACAGGATAACTGAGAAACTTCAAAATACTCTGGAGTCCATGGCTTTTACATGTCTTCAGGTCAAGCCACAGCAGAGTAAAGATTTTGAACAATGACAAATTTCAGTTTGGGGTCAGAGGTCCAAGAGGTCACAAGTCCACTAGTGCCTCAAGACCTGTATGAGGTCAACATGAACTTCATTCACATATTTACTGGATGCAGTGAAAAGGAAGCACAATGACAAGCATGCACTGAAAACTTAAGCAAATATGAAGGATAATCAGATTTTTAAAAGCAGTTGCACAGTGGCTATGAATTATTTAGATAAGAGGTGAATACACGGCAAAGACCCCACGTTACAGTATTAATTACATAAGCAACAGTCTCTGGCACCAAAAGATTTTATACTAACCTAAGTTTTATAGAAATGTCAGAGGCAGGAGTGATGGGCAACATAACTCGTTTAGAATTGCCAGAAATCAGATCATTTAAAAGTTTAGAACATGTCTAATAAAAATCTGTAGCTGTCAGAGCTCAGAGGTGCCCCGGCTTTCTGTGAGATCTATATCCTAACAGTCATTCACATCCTGACCTTCCCCGAGCTTTTACCTTAAAAGGCAGAGTTAGCTGTTCTGGTTAAACCCATACACTTGTAGATACTTACTAGTTACTCAGTTTAGTTTATTTCCAAGTTTACTTAACATTATTTACATTTACTTCACAGTTTTACTTATGTTTCTGTGTAGCATTCTAAACCAATGGGAAACTTGGAATTACATATCTTGATTTTCCCATGAAGATCACATAAGGTAACAGAGATTTTGGACCAGACCGAATACGCAACTTCAGAAGGTATGCATCAGGTTCCCAGGTGCCTACGTTTAAGGCTATTGGAATTCAGAATCCTGAACGAGGCACCTTTTACCTGCATGAAATACTACATGTCCCACACCAACCTGCTGGCTTCAGAGTTGTCTAACATCAGCCTGGCCAGCGTGCAAGGAGATCTCCATCTGCTCACTGCACAGCCCAGAACCCTTTTCTTAGGGTTGGAAGGAGTATAAGCCTTTCAGAAAACAGGTCTAAGCTTTCCCTTAGCAGAGCAGGAGCCTGCTTCCTAATCTACCAATTCAAATCTGTATCTACGAAATGGAAGATCAAGAGTAGATTCCCACCCTGGAGGGAGATCAAACCTGTATGGGGTGTTCTCCAACTGCTTTCTATTCAAGCTGTTCCACTGTGCATTGAGGTGCATAAAGGCCAACAGGGAGACGTAACTCTGTCACATTTATCATGGCATTTAAGCTGAGGGTGAGGAAGACCTGGGTTCCAGCCTTTCTCCTTGGGATATTTAATGTCTTGTTTACTATCTATTTACTATACTCAAGATATCAGGTGGCAGATTTCTTGAGAACTCTACTTTCTTTTGTGTTCCTTCAGGCCCAGTACATCTCAGCTGTTGTTCAGTAATTCCAGAACCAGTGGAAGATTCTTCTGGGTACCATTTCAGAAGCAGCTGTACTGGTTTAGTTGCACATCAAGAGGAGAATTCCTGCTCCCTCCTCAAGTTTTCTGGGGCTGCTTGCAGTCTCGCTAAAGCCAGTTCAGCTCATTGGAATGGTAGTATGCTGTCTTCCATTTGTTAGGGTTTTTTCCCTTTCTTTTCTTCTGGGATAGTTTTCAGCAGTTTAAAATGTCTCTCTGAGCGGTGCATCAGGCACAGGGTGCAGCAGCAAAGGGAGAACTTCCCCTCTTGACAGCTCAAACTCACCACAAGCTTACAGAATGACTTGTCACCTAGGGGCTGAAACACTTTGCAAAAGTAGGAAATGTTTAATGTAAATTCCTCTGTTAAGCCTAGACAAAATCGGAGGTCTTGTTGCCTTCTCAAATGGAGATCTTTAATTATGGAGCTCCAAAACAAAGGTCCTGGTGCTGACTCTTGATGTATTCCAGAGCCTCCACTTGATTTTCTGGAATATGTGAAGCTTGGGTGGAACATTTCCCAGTTGTTCCTACTAGGAGAAAGGCTGACTGATTCATATTTGATGCAGTCTTACCTACTTGTAGAGACTGTGTAGAGAACAAAGTTCTTCTGAGGCTATGTAGACAACTTCCCTGGTCACAAAGCCTGTCACTCAAACCAGCACTCTGCCTAACTGGTCTTCACTCCTTTCTTTATAAACTTGCAGGGATACAAAAGGTCTCCTTGTTTGTATTTCAGTGGAATCTTAACCTTTACTGTTTCCTCCTACCCTTGCATTTGCAGGGGTGATCCACGGAGATGCAAGTCTTCTAGAATACTCATTGTCCTGTATGACCTAGCCCTCTAAAGACGCATCAAAACACAAGTAATCTCACAGCCTTTGAAAATGAAATAAACCACAGGAACACTACACGGTAATTCTGCAACATTCTTACCAACATCAGTGCTGGCATAGATACTGCTTTCATAAATACAGATTTCCATTTTGTAAAAAAATATTTTGACATCTCTGCATAAAACCCTTGCTATTCCAGATGACTTTACTAACACTTCATAAGAGACTTTTCAATAAGCTACTTAATATCAGAGTTCTCTTTGAAAAACACATGCAAAAAAAAATGTTACTGAAAAAGGTTCAGTAGTTTACACAAGTTGTCTTCACAATTCCCGTTTTCACAACTGCAAAGCAAAATCCCCCAAAACACACTTAGGTTTTATCCTTACAAGTCATTTTTTTAACTCATGTTTTAAATATAGTTTGGGAAAAACAAAGCAACAGTAAAAATTCTCCCTTTCTACTCCAAGGTATGTCCTGTGAGGTGCAATATGCTTTCTGTGACAATCTAGCAGTTAACTCAATATCCCTAACTGGTGTCAGTGATGCTGCAGCATATTCACAAACGAGGGTAGCTCTTAAACAAGTAATAATACAGCTTTAATCAGTTTAATTGATGTAAAGTATTCAGCGAGCACTACTATGAAGTATAAGCAGCCATAGAAGACAACTTCAGTTCACTCTGCAGAACTGTGTTCAGCAGTGCATGAGTTTACAACTCTCAGAGCTTCTGCGCGGACCCTTCCACTATGCAGAGTGCAGAGGAGTCCAGGTTAGTTTTTGACCCTGGGAAATGAAATGGTGTTAATGTCTATAAGCACAGCAACATCTCTAAGCCATTGACTAGTCCCAGCCCATATTTAACTTGAATCCTCTGCTAACATTTAAGGCTCTGGAGACCTATCCATAGTTATTTATGTACCTGTTGTCCAAGTGTTCCTTGAGTTCACAGTCGTAATGCTGACTGCAAACTAAAAATAGTCAAAACGGAGAGACAGGCAAAGACAGAAGACTGCAATGAAGTTTCTGTATCTCAGTGTTTATTACTTAAAATAACATCTAACCTTATTTATGATCCCTTTATGTTTCTCAGAGATGCAGTGGTATGTCTGTTACAGCTCAAGGGGCATGAATTAAAGTCGTGTTCCAGCACTGTTGAAGGCTGCACCCTGCCAGCTAAACCATAAGTTATCTACCTCTTTGGGATAAGGATTCAGAGGTTAAGAGCTGGATGCTGCTGTGCTGCGCCAACTGCGTTAGCCAACAGCACATAAGGGGGTCTTGAGCACACTAGCCCAAGGGGTCAGCTAGGCTCAGGGGAGAAGCTACAGACAAACCTTTGTTTCTTACTGTAAAAAGAGCTGGTATTTCCCTATGACCAAGCTTAAGTAATAGTTGTGAGATCATAGCTGAGAGAGGTGTGCTAGAATATTATTTCATTTAATAGATCCATCAGAAAAGAGTGAAGCTATTTTCCTGGATGATTTGTAATCTATTTTTCTTTATACAGTTTATCAATCTGTTTGGCTGCCCTAACTGCACAATAAGATATTTCTCCAGTGTGAAAAAAAAACAAACAACAAAAACAACAAACTTTTCCAGGCCCTCTTGCTGGGCACAGTCTTTCAAGTCCCATTATACCTTTGCAGGTTAACAGTGAATCAGTCTGTAAGTCACCCGTCTACCTGCTAGGTTCTTAGACTACACCCACAGCCTTAATATCTGCCCATTATTGCAAAGGGTAGATCTTTTTTGCTAAATCAATGTTCTGTGTCTCCCCTTCTGCAGAAGGAGGTG
This sequence comes from Chloroceryle amazona, assembly GCA_027560015.1. NCBI lineage: Eukaryota > Metazoa > Chordata > Aves > Coraciiformes > Cerylidae > Chloroceryle > Chloroceryle amazona. Next base: position 17,693 of record JANHFX010022935.1, on the reverse strand, counting down.
AACTCTTGCTGGATGTGGAATCTACTGGTAATAAAACTCCATACCTGACAAATGTAGGGCACCCATTTTAAAAGAAAGAATTTAAACTGTGTAGCCCATTTCAGACCAGCAGCCAGGTCAGCAGTAGCTCTTCAATGCCCTGTAAGAGCATGACTGCAGTTATTAGAAATAATCTGATTTACTGGGTGCAAACAGCAGCAAGCAAGCCGCAACGGTGCAGTGTGGGGGGTGTGAGTCAGCTGGACGTGTTGGACAACTGCAAAAGAAGCATTATTACAGCAGTTGACCAGGCCCAGGGGAAATGCTTCCAGCCTCTCAAGGAAAGCCGTGCTGGCAGGCAGTGTTCCTCTTCAGACTGCCAGCAGCTCCCGGGCCTCCTAAATCTCCTACCGTTTCTGCCTAGGATGCAGTCCACCAGCAGTGAGCAGTATCCAGCCATCAGCTCTCTAGCAGGCTATAGGTGGTTATCCTCTGTCTGCATTTACTCTAACATGCTTACCAGCACTCCCATGCAAGCAACAAATTATAGAAATAACTTCCTCGTACTCACAGTGCCTTTCTACATGTATGCTTAGTATTCAAGGAACAGCTGCAGACCAGACAAACATTCTCCCAAACTGGCTTAGCCACAGGTGATCCTTCTTCCACACATGATCTTAATTCCTTCTCCTATCCACACCATTGCATCAGTCAGGCTCTACCTCCCTTGGGTCTTCGTGTTTGGCTGTCAAGATCACTTTCCTCCTTTGAAGTTTCAGCAATTTGTTGTTTTAGTAGAGGGAACTTCAATATCTAGACTGAATCCAAGCCTTTGTCACTGACACATTCTGTACAATATTCTTTAAGAACGAGGTGGCATTAACTCTGGAATTCCCACCTGTTTTTTGCCGTGTTCTAATGTTTCATCTGGGGTTATTCTGAAGCTGTATAAAGATCCCATAACAAAACAAAGGGAAGTACTGAGCATCAGTTTTTGGACTGGAGATCAGAGGAGCTGTTTGAATCACAGGATGATGAAGAATTCTGCATACAGTTTTTTGCAGATTCACTTGGTATGGTCTCTGGAAAGCAGCCTTCTCCATGTGAGACAAATCTTTCTTTTCCTATCTTCACAGAGAAAGATTTAGCTAATTATGTCAAGAACAGGCTTCATCCTGTAGCTATACTACAACCTCCGCTGCACAGGCTGTCACAAACTGTCCTGCTGCATACTCTCAATCATCTGTCAATCTAGGAACTAGGTCAAAATGACAAGGAATTTCTGACTGGCTTTGGCTGACTAGGTCTGATGCCATTTAAGGTCTTGACAACAGAACTGCTGATAACTTTCTTATCTTGTTGCCAAAAAACAAGAAACCAAACCCATATTCGTGGCCATCTTCCAGTCTTTAAGCTAAGTCCTAAGTTTTGGAAATAGCAATCAACCATGTCAGCTCTTCCTCCAGTAGTTTTACAAGTCTGTCTGGATTCTGCCTGTAGAAGTTTTTGTGATAATGAGACCTTAAGGTTAAAACAACTTTTACTGGTTTTTAATCAAATGATAAAATTCTGGTCTCACTAAAACGTTTTCTGCTGTTATGTCTTATTTTACTTATTCTTGACAATTTATTTTCTCAATAAAATGCTTCATAAGGACAGGAACAGAAGAAAAATAACCAGTTTTCTGCAGGAGTATTGCGATGGGACTACCGAAAAGACCAGTTATTCTCAAAAAGGAAACAGCGAGCAATTTCATTCCAGTTTGCTAGAAAGCTAGGAAAAAAAAAACAAACAACAAAACAAAGAATGGTTGACTGCAGAAGAATATATTAGATTTAAACAGCATCTGTGTGCACCACTGATGTTTTCATGCACTGCCTGAACTTCCATGACACCTCTGAAATCCTTACACCCACACCTGCATATAATGTAAATGATCCCACGGCAAAAAAAAAATAATTCTGGA